>JAMKCH010005975.1:0-48971 GCA_023653785.1 Ophioderma brevispina
TTGATTTTGATCATTTTCGCTGAATTTGGTCCCATTTATTCCCACTTTGACTCAGAATCTGTAAAGTTCAATGGCTAGCCCTCTTTTCACCTGATGAAAAGCAAAACCTTCTTCGAGGGTTTGACAAAACAGAAGGACGTAACTCACTTTTTTGGTGATTTGAAGGTTTTGTACCAAAAAAATCGGTACCCCACGAGTCTGAAACCATGAAGCCTTAACTCAAGTCTACTTCCATTAGTCTTAAAAGCAAATAACACTTCCCACATCTCATGGTGCACACTTTGTTTACTAACATAAAATCCTTACTGGAGTTTACGACCTTCTGATGTAACTGTATTTTGGCCCAACAATGAGTTGAGGCTTCGTAGCTTGCACAATTGCCCAGAATTGCAACGGCTTTTTAGCTCCCTATCCCACTTAAATTGATGATTTCTTTTAAAACATCCCAAAGTGGATATCATGCTTAAACATCTGATGGAAATAATGTGTCAATCATAGTGCATGAGTTTGATTGAGATGTCTCACTATTAAACAATTACGCGTTTTCAGTTACCAGGTCGTCAGAGGGACGTACCATCACTGATAATTCTTATATTAAATAATTCTTTTAATTCTGCTGTTTCAGAATTAAAAATGTGCTAAACTTTAGAATACCCTACCACATGATCCGCCGCGGAAGCCAAATCTTTTTAAAACCCAGGCAACGGCGACAGCGCGCCACACCTTTTTTTTAAAACCCCATGGGCAACTGCGTGGACATCCGCTAAGAAGCTGTAGGGCTCTACTGGGTTGTACCGTTGTCGAATGTAAGAACCCTTATAGTTATTTTTCAATTTAAATATGAACATAAGAAAACTATGAACATTTGAGGTTAAATTTAGGTTGGTTTTTTTTACGAATTTGGCATTTCCGTTATTTTCCCTCAATAAATTGTTTTAACCACGAATGTTCGAGTTTAATTTAGACTGAGCTTGATTTGTTCTATTATCTAGCTTTATTTGTTCTATTTTAAGCTTGATTTCTACTAATTTGGCTAATTTTGACCTTTTCCCGATATTTTTGGCTAATTTTTGGCCCTTTGCCGTTAGTTTTTTTTAAATAAAGTTGGGGAGTTTAGTTTTAAACCATGAACGTTCGGAGTTTTTAATTTAGATTGAGCTTGCTTTGTACAATTTTGAGCTTGAATTTTTACACTATTTTGACTATTTTTTGTCATTTTCCCGTTTTTTTTAAAAAAATACAGTTGGGATTATTTTATGCGATACATCGAGTGTGGAACTAGCTATGGTTTAACACGGCAACGGCGGACAGCGGCAACACCCGAACTTCAGGAGTGACATTTTTTCTTGTGCTTACTTTTCAAGTGGGGCACTAAGCTAGGGAAATAGTTAATTTAAAATAGCTTGAATTTTACACTATTTTGGACTATTTGGCATTTTCCCGTATCGAGTGTGAAGCTAGCTATGGTTTTCACGGGCAACGGCGACAGCGCGACAGCGGTAACACCCCAGAACTTCAGAAGTTTCCATTTTTTCTGTGCTTACTTATCAAGTGGGCCCTGAAGCTAGGGAAATAGGTTAAATTTTAAAGTAGATGTTGATTTACGATTTTGGTTGTAATTTTGGCCTTTTCTTTCTCGTGTTTTTTCAATAAAGTTGGGTTTTTTGTGTTTACATTTTGCGCTGATTTTGTTAATTGTGGCTATTTTGTGGCCTTTCGCCCGTTGTTTTTATAATAGTTGAGATTTTGTTAAGGGAGAATACGTTCGAGTGTGCAAACTCTGGTTTTACCGTGCTACGGCACCAGCGGGCGACACCCCAGAACTTTGAGTTTCACGGTTTTTTCCTTTAGGGTGTGCTTTCTTATCAAATGGCAAAATATTAACCAGTTTAAATTTAGATTTGTTGATTTATATACGATTTTTGGTTAATTATGCATTTTTCCCGTTGTCGTTTTTTTACAATAAAGTTATGATGTTTTGTTTTTAACCCAATGAACGTTCGGTTTTTATTCAGACTGAGCTTGATTTGTACTATTACGGTAATATTTGGCTTTTCTCCCCCGTTTTTTTTTTATTAAAAAAAATAAAGTTGGGATTTTTGTCACCTTTGCATGACGTTAGTAAGACCATCGCGTTTTCGCTTACCGAGTGGAAGCGGTGGTGTGCCATGCAACGGCGACAACGGCGACAGCGACAAGATGCAGATGTTGCTCATTATGGCTGCCAAGCTGAATGAGACAAACAACAGCTTTTCGGAAATGCGAGATGTGGGTTTTTTACTCATGCGCGGCGACAGCGGCGACAGCCCAACCAAAGCAAATAAGCTATTTTAATACGGGGAATTTTTTCTTTTTAATACTAGTAATCGTATTTTGGGTCCTTCCTTAATGTATCCTTCATAAAAGGCCTGCCGAGTAAAATAAAATATTTTCTTGCGAGATTTAGATTTTCTAAGTAAATTTATAAGTCATTTTCAAGGTAATCACGCAGACAATGCAAGTTCGGCGACCACATTAATCACGTAGAGGAATGATTTTCAAGTAACCAAGCCCCCCGATTTCCACTGTTTTGTCGCATTATAAACTTTCCGGGTAACGGAAACAAGGGGTTTGAAAATGAGTCATTCTAATTTCATTACCATAATGTTTCCCACAAAAAATGTTTTCCAAAACATTTCCCGAAGCGCCGTATGTAACATTTGTTCTGAACAAATCGGTTTATATTATTTTTACGCAATAAAACGAACACAAACTTTAATAATAAAAATACTCTTATATATTTAATCATTTTATTTTTTTAACACAATAAACGAACACAAAACCCTTACAATGGCACCATGTTTTCTAAAAAATAAATAAATTCTTATCATTTTATCCTTCTTACCATGACGAAACACAAACTACTCTTATCATTAACCAGTTCTTAAAAACATAATTTCTAAACAAACAAGGGTGAAGATGGCCCGATTAAGTATATTTTTCACTCATAACTCCCAAACCTAAACAGCCTTAGCCTCCCTAAGATGTCACAGGAAAAAATAGCTTCCTTGAGCCAAAAATTTGACAAAATGTTTGATAATTCCGGTAAAATCTAGGGGTTCTGGGGACGAGGCGTAAAAAACAAGCAATGGTGAAGTTCAATCGTTCTTTAACCTGCGCAATTAAAAATGTCCGCATTGAAAATAGTGTTTACTCGCATCGCAATTGACATATTCTAAAAACCAACAAGGGGTGAAGATGCGTGTTCTTTAATCATTTGAAAACCTAACGGCGACTCAAGTGGCCGTTCAAAATTAAAATTGCTCTGTAAATTTAAACAAGTCTTATTTTCCGGCAAAATCAGAATTGCATGAAAAAGAATAAATGAGTCGAAACAACCCTATAGGCCTTGTTGGTGTATAGATGGACGTTCCAAATCACTGCAAGATTTGAAGGCACCTCTAAAGCCACTGAATTATGTGTTACAAACGCATACAAAACTGGCCGCGCCAGGGTCAAAGGGTTTAAACACAACTCTTAAATTTAATCGGTTTGTAAACGCAATGAACCGTTTTTCACTCTTCTTGATAAAGACTACAGGTTTCTGGCAATGTTATTTAGAAAACATTACTCAATAATTGAGCCTTACAAAGACGCCAGGATGTCCTTCTTAGAAAACATTAAAGATTAAATTTAATGAACCTTCTAAGTAGAACCACTATTAACCCTAACCAGGACGGGGTCGTTTTGCCGGCGACCGGCACAAAGTGCAAGCAAAGCAATTTATTTTTATTTTTAACGGCCAAGATGCAACGAGGAGCCAAAGATTGAGTTTCATGCATATCGGACGTTTTTCACGGCACAGGAATTAGTAGAGTAAAGTCCAAGACGGCCAGATGCAACGAAAAACATCGCCGCATTTTCCCGGAAGGGAAGACGGCCAAGATGAACGAAACACATCGCGGCCATTTTCCAGGAAGAGGCCCCCAAATGCAACGAAACACATCGCGCCATACCGGAAAGACGGCCAGGTGCAACGAAAAAACATCGCCCGTGGAAAAGCAATAAAAAACAGGGTAAAATAAATAACGAAATAATAATAATAAATAATAACACACTGATCTGCCATGAAATTTGTAGCTTTAGTTCGCCAGTCGTGAGTTGAGCTATTACGCTACATCATAATCGTTCGTGGCGCTATTATGCTACGTTGTGCTCCGGTTTACGTCATGAATACGTTTATGAATACTTAACCTCAATAGCTTATCGCAACGGGTGGTGGCGATATCACCATCGAAATCGAAAATAATTTGTCTATGGGCATTTGTACATGTCACCCGATGATTAAAACATAGTGCGCCTTCTGCGGGCACGACCGGCCCCCAAATGCAGCGAATAACAACAGTCATTTCCAAGTCAATAAACGGCCGAGAGCAATCAAACGCAATCGCGTCAGTCTACGGGAAGACGGCCAGATGCAACGAAAGGCATCGCGTCATTCTCCGGGAGAAGACGGGGCCCAGATGAAACGAAACGCATCGCGTCATATCCGGGAAGACGTCCCAGAGGCCAATGAAACGCAATGAGAGTCATTTGAGGACCAAAAAATAGTTGTTGACGGCCCAAGATGCAACGAAACGCATTTTCCGACCGGTACCACGTTTAGTTGGCTTTCAATGCCGCTCGGCCGCGTCCGCGTTAGGGTTTAAACCTGTTTCCAAAACAAGCCAAGGTGTGAAGTGAATCGGTCTTTAAATCCGCAATTTAAAATGTCCGCAATCCGCAATGAAAATGTTTTAAAACAAATATTACTCGCATCGCAATTATGATCCTTACAAAACTCCATTGCATTCTTCCTTAGAAACAAGATTCAATTTAAGATCATTCATAAGTCGAACCACTCTCAACGTTTCCAAAAAAAGCAAGGATGAAAGTTGAATGTTCTTTATACGCAAGTAAAAGTCGCAATGAAAATGTTTCTAAACAATAGTTTACTCGCATAGCAATTGACATGTTTTTCTAAATACCAATACCCAACGGTGGGTCGTTCTTTTAAACACATTTCTTAACATGTAACATGTTTTGTAAGCGCAATAACGTGTGGTTTTCTACGCTCTTATTGACAATAGTACAGGATTGTCTTTCTAGTCAAAATTTAGAACATTTGGAAACTAAAATTCAATTTAAGATCATTCAAGTGAATCATTCCTAACGTGTTTCTAAAACAAGCAAAGGGGTTGAGTGAATCGTTCTATAACCCAAAAATAAAATATGTTCCTAAACATATTACTCGCTCGTGAATTCCATTATGATCCTCCTTTAGAAAACAAAGTTACAGGTTGTCTAGTCAAAATTTAGAATATTGTAACCCGTTCTTTAGAAAAAACAAATACTCAATCATGGATAAAACACACGAAAGTGTGAGGTAAAACAAAGATTCAATTTAAGGGATCCTTCTAAGTAGAATCATTCTTAACGGTGTCCATTACCAAGCAAGGGGAAGTTGAATAGTCTTTAACCGCAAATAAAATGTTACAAGGGTGAAGATGGGTCGATCTTTAAAATATCATATCAATATAAACAATATGTAATCACAAACTGTAGATATTGAACAGGTTTGTAAACATTGAGCATGTTTTCTAAACAAAGGTGAAGATGGGTCGGTCCTCAAGGATTCCATTCAATGATCCTTGAATCATTCTTAACGTGTTTCCAAAACAGCAAGGGTGAGTTCTATAACCCGTAAATAAACGGTTTATAAGGGCCAAGACATCTTCTCAATAAAACCATTATATAATCACCCACTGTACAGATATTGAACACGTTTGTAAACATTGGAACATGGTTTTAACCAAGGGTGAAGAGGGTGATAGTTGAATCGTTCTTAACCTGTTACCAAAAATGTTTACAATGGTGAAGATGGGTCGCTCTTCAAAGATAATCCCTTCTATTTATAAATATAGTAAATACCAAAAGGCAATATTTTAAACCACGTTTTAAAACATGAGATGTTTTCATAAACAGCAAGCAAGGTGAAGTGATTCGTATTTAACCCGCAATAAAATGTTTCTAAAACATAATTAATGGCATCGCAACTGACATAACAGACTGAATCAAGCCAAGGGGAAAAGCATAAAACAAAGATTCAATTTAATGATCCTTCTAAGTTGAATCATTCTAACGTGGAAGAATATTTGGAATCTTCTTTAGAAAAACAAATACTCAATATGATCCTTACAAAAAAAACTCCATTATTATCCTTAGAAATAAAAATATTTTTAAAAAATTTAGTGTTCATCTAAGTTGCATCCATTCTTAACGTGTGTCCCAAAAAAGCAAGGGTGAGTTGAAGCGTTCTTACCAGCAATTCAATTACAACTGCTTTAACCTTCTTTACTCGCATCGCAGTTTAATCGTTCTTCAACCCGCCATTAAAATATGTATTAAATAGTTTACTCGCATCGCAAACTCAATTATTATCCTTCTTTAGAAAGCAAAGATTCAATTTAATGACCCTTCTAAGTTGTTGCCTAAAAAGTGGAGATTCGCGCCTTTTTGTTTCCGCCGCATCGACTTTTTTAATTCGCGCTGTCGCCGCTGCCAATCATTCTAATGTGTTCCAAAACAAGCAAGGGTTGAAGGTTGAATCGTTTCTATAACCTGCCAAATCCAATAATTACAAGGGTCAAGGTATTTGAGGTCATAAATGCACCTCTAAAATTGTTGTCTGAAGTTGAGTCATTCTTCAAAAAAAAACTACAACCAATAGGTGAAGATGGGTCGTTCTTTAAAGATTATCCTTCTTATGTAAAACATATGTAATGATAAAACTGTAGATATTGGAACATGTTTGTAATATGAGCATATTTTATATAAACAAGGGTGAATTGGGGTGGGTCGTTCTTCAAAGATTCAAATTTGCCGAAGTCAATAATAGAGGGGTTTGGGAATGAAAGGCCATTCTATCAAGATTCTATCAAAAACTATTATATAATTAAAATCGGGCCCTCCCCCTTTAATCCCCAAAGATGAAAATATCGTTTGTTTAGCCCAAAAATACACTGGATGGGAATAAAGCATATGGCAGCTATTTGTGAATACTCATAATGTTATAACAAACAGCTTGCCTTATGATTTATTGCGTACAGTAGGGGATATTAACCTTTGGTTTCTTTGAAGTTAAACTTGCACAAGTCATTTTACCATTCCTTATAATCGAATGGATAATACATCCAATTAGTCCTAGTCCTAAACTGTACCAGTGCGGCAGAATCCGCGCTGTGTTGCCGCGTCGCCACTGTGGGCCTGTAAAATCTGAAAGAGCTTCGCCCTGTCACCGCATCCAACTTCTTTAGAGTCCACTTTCACGACGTCGACGCAGTCACTTTTCATAAGTTCGCGCTGTCGTCGCTGCCCCAACTTTTAAACAAAAGGTTGGCGGAAGGGGTCCAACCATTTTTAGTCCTCTGATCAAATGACCCAGGGTTTTAGAACTTTACATAACATTCGCCGATGTTGCCGCTGTCGCCGACTGCTTGCTGCAAAAGTGAAGCTTCGCGCTGTTGACGCACCCGACTTTTTAAACAGGTAGAGGTAGGGGAAAACCCCCTTCCTTCTCATCTGATAAAAGAATAAAAACACTTTATCATTCTCGCTGTTGTTGCGTGCGCCGCTGTTCCTGTAAACTGGAGCTTCGCGCTGTCGTCGCCGCCCAATTTTAAACAGGAGGCGGTGGGGGGGGCTCCAAACCCCCTTCCTTTAAGTCTTTGATTTTTTTACCAAAAAATGACTCAATGGGCTAGACCAACAATCATTAGCGCTGGTGGCGCTGTCGCCGCTGTTGCCTTATAAATCATGGAGTTCACGCTGTCGCGCCATCAACTTTTTTAAAGGTCAAAATTTCCGCTGTCGCCGCATCGACTTTTTTAAAGGTCTCCTATTTCGCGCTGTCGCCGCTGCCAACTGTTATAAAGGTTGAACTTCGCTGCTGTCGCCGCTGCAGGAAAACTTTAACAGGTAGAGGGGGGGGGCCAACCCACCTTCCTTAGTCTTCTGATAAAAAATGAATCAATGGACCACAGAAACAACAATCATTCACGCTGTTTCCGCTGTCGCCGCTTTTGCCTGTAAGCATCTAGAGCTTCGCAGCTGTCGTCGGCTGCCCAATTTTAAACAGGAGGATGTAGGGGTGGCGGCTAACAAACACCCTTCCTTTAGTTTTTGGATACAAAATGGATCAACGGGCTAGAACAACAATCATTAACGCTGTTGCCGCTGTAGAACGCTGTGACTACAAAATCTGGGAGCTTCGCGCTGTCGCCGCATCCAACTTTTGTAAAAGGTCAAAATTTCGCGCTGTCGCCGCTGCCAACTTTTCATTAAAGTTTGAACTTTTGCGCTGACGCCGCTGCCAAATTCTAAACAAGTAGGGTGGGGGTCCAAAACCCTTCCTTAGTCCTCTGATGAAAAATGAACCATGGACCAGAACAAAACACAATCATTCACGCTGTTGCGGCTGTCGCCGAGCTGTTGCCTTTAAAAACTGGAGCTTCGCGATGTCGACGCTCTGCCCAATTTTCAAGAGGGAGGAGGTGGGTCCAAAACCCCCCTTCCCTAGCCTTTTGTTACAAAACGACTCAACGGGCTAGAACAACAATCTGTCCGCTGTTGCCGCTGTCGCCGCTGTTGCCTACAAAAATCTGGGAGCTTTCGCTGTCGCCGCATCCAACTTTTTTCAAAGGTCCAATTCGCGCTGTCGCCGCTGCCAAATTTCAGAAAGGTTGAACTTCGCGCTGTTCTCCGCTGCCCCAATTCTTAAAAAAGGTAGAGGTGGGAGTCCAAAAACCCCCTTCCTTTAGTCGTTTTGATACAAAATGACCTCAACGGGGCGATAAAAAACTCGACACGATACAATAGGGAAACAATTTTCAAGTGTTCATTGGAACTCACCAAAAGGTCGATATTGTAAAGAGAACGCATTCATGCCAAAACGTTTTTCTTGCATATAAAAAAAAATCATACCAGTAGCAATATGTTCGATTGAGTAGGCTAAACTGTTAGACGTAGAAGTTTGCGGCCGTAATTTAGGTTTACCGCCACCGTCGAAACACTACAATAAAACCTATTTCAACAGCAATGTATGTAATGCACTAATAGCACTCGCGCTGGCGCCGCTGCCAGTTTGTAAAAAGGTGCAGCTTCGCGCTGTCGCGGACTGTGGTAGGGTATTCTAAAGGTACTCCCTAGTTTTACTCAATTTGGGTGAATTCTGTGACAGAAAGAAAGGGTTACTCAAATTAGATACATCCACTGTTTATGTTAACTTTGTAGATTCGAGAGACAATGCGTTTGAGGGAAGGAAACTGATGTGTAAGTTTAGCATTTTAATTGTACAAGTATTGTTGAAATTAATTTCTAAGCATAAAAGTTACAAACGAACAAAATACACAAAGGAAAAATACAACAAATGGAAAAAAAAAAATACACATTATTGTAAAAGGTTCAACCACTCCACCATTTTGGTTCATGTTTAATCATTAGTACGATGTCCACCTGACTCAAGTGTACGGTCAGTCTGATTGTTCACAATAGTGAAGTCCACAAGTGCATTTTAATAGATCCTGGTTGTGGTTACTCAATTGGTGCATTCCGTGACAGAAATGGTTCAAATTAGACAAAAAACAAGCACTGTAAGGTAACTTGCAGATCCAAGAGAAAACTGATTTAAGGAAAGGGAAAAAACTGAGGTGAAGTAGAATTTTAATTGTTACCAAGGAGTGTTGAAATAATTTCTAAGCAATAAAAGTTACAAAATGAACAAAAATACACAAATGAACAAAATACTAAATTTTTACAAGGCTCATCACTTCACCATTTGTTCACTTATACTCGGTTCGAGCCTCAAGTTCGAGGATGCTTGGTCACTGTTACGAGGCGTAGTTTTCGTGCCCCTAGAAGTGAGTGCTACCCTCAGAATGGCAGCCGTTAAGAATAAAGGCGGACAATCGAATGCAGCGACGCATCAGACGTCACCCTTAACGATGAACAGTGTTTGGGATAGTTAATTATTTGCCCAAAATGGCAAGTTTCATAACTAAGTTGGCTTTTCAATTTCAGCAAACAGTTTCTCTAGGAGGAAGACCCACAGCATACATCATGTTACAGATCCCCATCATCTCACAATTTATAGTATTCACCCCCCCCCCCCCCATTTCTATGAAAAGAGGTCATTTGGCCTAAAATAGTAGGTGATGAAGAGTTTTCCCAGGACCATCCCACCCATAAGCCAAAAAGCTGCAATGCCATTTTGTGATCTGTAATATACCTCACATCACCAAATACAAATACCAAACCGCATGACATTTCACAGGCGGTACAAATCATGACAAATCTTTGAATTGAATCAGGAATACATCTGAATGGAATAATCGAAGGTGGGTATGCCTGAAGATTTAGCCCAGTAAGCAACAAAAGTTACCATAACTGTAGGTATATTGGCAATAGATCTGCCAAGTCGGGCACAAGCACTTGACTTGGACATGTCTCAAGTCTTATTTTCTTTTTTACATTTTTGGTACAAGTAATATGTTATAATGAGATCAAACCTATTGAGACCCACTATTAGAAACATAATTTTTGTGGATTTTTTTGTGCAACTTTAGTGTGCAACTTTAGGGGTCAGCCCAATTTTTTGTGTCGTCTGCAAGAACTGCAGAAAGCACATAGGGATTACTCTGGTCGTATGTCTGTGTGTATGTCTGTGTGTGTGTCTGTGGTCAAAATGTTAACCCTTAGTAAATTGTGTGCTGTATGAGTTCCGTAAGGGCTACGATGATGTAACTTGGTGGAAAGGAGGGGGCGGGTTGGGGTGACATCTTGGTGACCTCATGTGACCTTTGGCCCCATTCACAAACCGCGACAGCAGACGACACTCGTGGTCCCCGGACCGTGATGTATTTTTTTTAATAAAGGAACCCTTTACTAAGGCTACTCGCATCCCCTCCTTTTTCACAATAATTTTCTTTAGATGGGATGACCCGATCCACAACCTCGTCCCCCACTTTTCCCCATCAAAATTGAGATTCTGGTATCATCAGAAAGTTCAGAGTTTACTCATTACCCCATTGAGGCCCGGAAAATGCTTCCTTTAAATGGTATCAACAAAAATATCCACAAAATGTGATCCAACTACACATCTTGCAATGACTGTCCTATGGGCCACTTTGGTATAAAGTAGGCCTAATGCAGTAATGCTTACTAATCCAAATGGCTGGACTAAAACTCCAAATTTTTAATCAGATGTTTATGGTGATATGCTTACACATGAAGATGAAAACACACGAATAATTGGCAATAATCGGGCCCCGGGTCACCTAGTTCGAAGAACAAAGCTGTGACGGGGTGTATACATTGTACTGACTTTCAGCATGCATGTAGGCAAAGCACAAGCACACTGCAACTGAAAGGCAGCACTAGATATGCATGCATCATCGTGTCATAGTTTCAGACTTGTAAGACAAAGTATACCTTTACTTCAAATGCTCCTATTACATGTTTTTGGTGTGTCACAAATGTGTGGATGCCCTCATGAAAATTTCAAAAGCTTTTTTATAACTGGCATTTTTATTTGATAAATGCAATTCTTTCTCATTATTCACACAAAAATTGAGCATATTATGACTACCTGGTATAATTTTTGATACAAATCGGAAGATCAGTAATCATTTATGAATTACTAGTGGGAGGCCCGCGCTTCGCGCGGGCTCCCGCTAGCTGAGTAAACGGGAGCGATCACTGAAACAGGAGCGGTCACTGACAGAAGCGATCACTAAGAGGTGACACACCGTGGCTACACCGCCGCAACCATACCAGGCTATGATTAACGACAATTTTGGCATATTGGTCGCATGTTCTAGCTAGACCCCCCCGGTCACAACATATCACAACATATCCCTTCATCCTGTAGTTTATGAATACTCCATCGAGTCACATTTAGCTCATATTGTAAACTTTTGTTCATAACTTAAGTTCTCTTACTTTTCGATGTAGTTTCCATTGTGTAGATAATAAAACATCAATATTTCATCAGGTATAACTTTTGATTCCGTTAACTTTTTTTCTTCTCAAAAGTACTCCCCTTAGGCCTATATCACCGCAACTTCCGTATATAGTTCTCGAAAAGCGGATGCCTAATCCATGTGAATCAAAACAAAGTATCAAGGTCCTGTCGTTCCCGTAGTTAGTATTTTCTACCTCGTAAATTTTACACCCGCAACCCATATATTCTCAAATGTTTTCTTTTCACCTTTTTCTAATAACGCCTGTATTCCAGCATACCGTATTATATTTTTTTTTTTTTTTTTTTTTTTTTTTTTTTTTTTTTTTTTTTTTTTTTTTTTTTTTTTTTTTTTTTTTTTTTTTTTTTTTTTTTTTTTTTTTTTTTTTTTTTTTTTTTTTTTTTTTTTTTTTTTTTTTTTTTTTTTTTTTTTTTTTTTTTTTTTTTTTTTTTTTTTTTTTTTTTTTTCTCTGTCGTGCAAGAAGCGTTGAAGAAAAAAAGCTGTACATCCTAAAAGTCTCAGTATTTTTGTTTCTCAAACTCGCCTGTGCAACTATGGGGCAATCTACACGGCAGTGCAGATCCAGATCGGATCCAGTGTATATTGCCCCTATATGACAGTCCCGGATCCCACCATGCAGTGATGACAACAACTTGCCGCTTGTACACTGTCACTGCACGCAGTCTGCGGCATAGTTACGCACAGCCACAGCGAAATGGTGTTTTAACCCATAATGCATCAGCGACGCGCTTCAGCTAGCAACTGACCCGTTTTTCCTGTTATTTCCATAGTAACTTGATAAAATGAATGTCCAAACGCCCCATGGCATGGTATACCCAACCAACGTACAAAAAATCAGAACTCGAGATAGAGCCATCTTGAGAACACTCGGGAACATGGTTGAGAATCTTTCTTTTATTATATAGATACTACCAGTGTAAATTGTACATTTGGATGTAAAGTTAAAAGCTCAGATGACCATTTAATTTAATGTCACATATTTAAGTGTAAAAAGCCTCTAGATGTGACTAAAATTATACATTTTAATGGCCCTAAACTTAATTTCCCCAATGTTTCTCTTTAACTCTTCAAAGTAGTTAACTTCTGTCCATTGACCTGTGGTGGCAACGACATCCTATGTGAAGGACAAAGTGCTTGCTATGACTAATACACATTGCGCTGTACAAGTGCCATGTAATAGGATTTTGTTTCCCCAGCAATCGATCCAAACAAATCACAAGCCTGCACATACTGGACACTGCAATTCCCCATGCTATAAGCCCTGTAGTTTGTTTGGACCGATTGCTGGGGCAACCAATCCTATTATAGGGCATTTCCACAGTGAATTGATAATATGCATTTACTTAAGCACAGGTACAATTATAAAGTGAAGTAACTTTAGGCTAATACCTATCATACAACATGTTCGGCATTTTTCCAGTTAGGAAATAAACCTGATAAGAGCCCATAGAAGTCATTTCTATTGGGATACATACCAGAGAAATGGACCATCATACCGACCTTATTTCCACAAAAGTTCAAAAGTTCTCCATTAAATTCATCAACAGTTTCATGATCTCAGATTTACCGAATATTTAAAAAAAATTGAGGCATATCATAATCAGAGGGGTTGATCCAATAATGGAAGGAAACACTGCAAATAATTTCAATTAATTTCATGAAGTTTTTTGTTGCCAATGCAAGTGCTTGACTTTTAAAATTGGGCCCATACTATAGCTATGTTTTTCACTATGTTTTTCACAAGTTATGTGGCACTAAAATCTTATCACAGGTTTACCATTCACCCAAAATGCTGCCATAAGATGTTGAAAAACAGTTATGACAAACGAATCACAATTTAGGTTTCCTTCCATATTCCATTAGCCAAACCAAAAGGCTGGGCACTATAAACCACAAACAATATGTTTTGCACACAATGTTCATACTATTTCTTAAAATAACTTAACAAAACTTTACTCAAAATGTACTGCAGGTAAGACATATGGGGTAATGTCTACTTTGTGCATTTAGGATTAAAGGTCCATGGCCTGATTGCTAACAACCTCGTCCCTGAAAGTGGGTTTTCCTATCATTTTTATTTTTGGCTGAGTCATGAGCCGACTCTTTAATTGTTCATTATCCCTAACATGTCAGGGGTCACCCCCAACAACACGTCCGACCAGGTTGTGAGAGAGCATGGCCTAGCGGTTAGGGTGCTTGCCTGTGGCGCAAATTTACCAAAAATCCCGGGTCCGAATCCCGGTGGGGTCACTTGCTGTGATTTATTCATGTTCTCAATTCTGGAATTGATATGTATACGAGCTATTGATTAAATACAGAATACCACTCTCCTCCATGGTTCACTTGAATTGGGCAAATGAATAATGAAAGCATCCCGCCCTTCGGAGGGGACGTTAGGCCATCGGTCCCGTGTACAGAGAGTCACAACTGTAAATGTACATCACAGTCAGTGTCGAATAAGAATAGGGTGTAAATCCCTGACTGTTCCCAAATCGCCCCAGTCTCAAAAGCGGGGCCATGTTAGGAGGGATACAAAATGGCATCAGGAAACTACCTGTAAATCTACGGGGACGTCTCACCGGCGATCGGCAGCAGTCCCTTTACAGCGATCTTCTGAGAGGAAAACAGCCTTGTGGCAATGCACAGCAATGGGTGTCCTGAGGGAAGAACTTCCCACCAGCAATTCACAACAGTGCTAAAAGGTGAAATAGTTCCTGTTCAAAGTCTGACCAGCAGAATTCGGCAACTTAAGTCAACTGCTGGCTGTTGCCGTTCTCACATGTTAGCTTTGGTGTCAAGCTTTCTAGCTGATAAAATCATTAAAATGTGTTTGTTGGAAGATATTTGTGGTGACACCAAACACCAAAGACTAGTTTTTGATATGAGGTTCTCCAACATTTTTTTAAAATGGGGTCTCCTGCAGTTCCCATGGTTATAACCCTGACTGAAACTTCCAAGTTTTTGTTGTTGATACAGATGACGTTGTTTCCCCCCCTCTACTTAAAACTATCAAAATCTGCTTTATGCACTTAAGCTATGAGCCCCAAGGCTTTGAGCCCCGCATTATCCTACAGTGTTTGTCATAATCCCTTGGACATACACGTGCATAACTCTTTGCACAAACTGCTCTTACATGCAATCAAGCAGTGCGTCGTACTGGCGGGAAAGCAGGCGTACATGTACATACATGTAGTTACATATCCAAGAGATTTTGACAAACACTGTAGGTTACCCAATATTAATTTCAATTTGGCAAAGGCCATGCTATCCCCAAAAGAAAACTTAATCTTCAGAGATGCCAACCAGAAAACGCCATGGACTATCAGAGAGTAGCATCCTACTCTCTTTAGGCTGACTGGACTGTACATGCACATGCTGTTGTGGCTCTCTTTACATGGGACCAACAGCTTAACACCCTTTCTTAATATTCAGTCTATATTATTTTAGACTTAGACAGGACTGCGATTTGCACGGTAAGTCCAAGATTACCTTGTCAGCCCCTTGCCTGCAATATACTGGTTAGGGCACCGACTTGAAATTAAGTCCAGGGCAGCCAGAATCATTTTTATTTTCTTTGATTATCTTTAAATTGCAAATTACAAGATAGATGCAATTACTTACTGATTTTGTATAAGTTGTATCGTAAGTGCACTCTTGCCCACACCTCCAGCTATGGAAAAGAGACAAAAGAGAGAAACAAGTGATTAATAATGGACAACATTACATACTAAGTTGACTTGGCCTACATGAGTAACAATTTAAAAAGTTTTAGGCAGTTGGGGAAAGAATGATTCAGGAATGGATACAACCCCCTAAACAATCACAGCTGGTTTGATTGGTTTATCATGTGGTAGGTAATTAGCCAGTCATGTGGTATAAAAGCATAAAAATGCATAGAGAAGGTCTCGTTTGATTGGTTACTCAGAGGTTAACTCATGTTATGTAATGAGCTGTAAGAAAGGTGGTAAACCTCGGGGGTTACACTTTTGTCAAAAAGCACCCTCTCTTACATGTAAGCATAAAGTTTACTTTTGAGATATTGATGAGTTGAGAGACTGAATTAAAATTAAATGTTCCCTAAACCCTACCTCTCTAACTGCTTACCTGTTGCCCTGCAGGCATGCATAGGCAAACAAAGGGCATAACTAAATGCCCAAGAGGCATGCAAAGGCAGCTGTGCGTTTCCTTGCCTCTCAGTCATTCACCCATTATCTCCTGAGCCTAACTTCTTGAGAGGCATGGAAGGGAATTATTTGTAAAATATGTCCTCCTTAAAATGCCCTACAGGCAAGGGAAGGCATTTTTTTCACTAAAAGCATGAGAGGTACTTTTAAGGGAAAAAAGAGTGTGTTGTTTAGGTTAAATACTTTGACCAGACCTTAAATATTCTAACCATAACCACTTTTAAACCAGCTATGAATTGGCATCAAACTGTAAAGAAACCCAAATTTCTGTGTGTCCATTTATGTACAATGTATGTCTGAAATGATTACCGTCTTTGTTGGATGATATCCCCTTCAAACTCAACCCCAGCCTTGTCCACTATCCCTACTAACACATCATAGCACCATCAAACTTAAACTACAAATATGATCGTGTCATTACATTTACTATCTCAAATGAATATAACAAAATCATATTAAAATGCTCTAACATTAAAACATTGTATTACTAGATGACAAGGCACATGTGCTCACATAGCTCTCAGCACAAGATCTACAGCCACACAGCATCTCAAGAAATACAGTGTAATCACATTAATGTTACATCAGGACAATGACCTGCAGAGCAATTGAATCAAGATGGCAACACCCTAGATTGTGAGATAAAAGCAAATGTAACAAATTGTCACTCTCGGTCTCAGGGCCTGAAATGGCAACTTAACCAAGATACTACTTCGCTGCAAGTAGTCATCAGATCTTGAAAGTCATAATTAACCATTAACTGGGGGCTCATGTGTGAACAGGGGTAGCGCTGCATGGTAAAAGTAAGGGGACCAATGGAAGATAATTGGACCCCTTACCCCACCATTTAGTCTGAAAACAAGGGGTCCAAACCATAAAACAAGGGGTCCAACGTGCAGGGGTTTAACTTTAAGCGGTAAAAAATTTTGGTTCTCGAACCATGGAAAGTCCATTTAGCCCTGGAGCTAGCACACTTTGTAACACATCTCAGTACAAAGGTTTGAGTGATTAAATATTTTGACGAGACTGACCGGAACCCCGAAACGTGATTCTTAAATGCCGCAATTGAGTGCCTTAAGGAGCGGGGGCCAAAACAAAGTTTGTACAGGGGCAATGTGTAAATTGATCCAATCATGGTGAAACGCACACCATGATATTTGTCTAACCATAAGGATTCAGAAAAGGTATAGTTTGTATAGTTACAGCCTAAAGTTTTCAGATTTTTTTTTTATAGGGCTTAAAAACAGCAAAAAAATCATATAAGGGTCAATTTCAGTTGTACAGAGGTCAAAATTTAAATTATGCCCAGATTTGGATAAAAAAAAATGTGCAAAGTAATTGGTGGAGTTCATAGGATTAATACGGAATATTTTTTTGACGTCTTTAAATGCTTAGTTTCCGATGTAAGGGGGCAAGAGGTCAACGTCCATTGCAGTCAAATGGGCTTGATCTTGTTACCCCCCCTACTTTCTTAACAACAATTGTCTGCTCGCTTGAGACACTCAAAACTACTCCTTAATTTTTATCCTATGAGCTCCACCAATAATTTGCACCATTTTTTTATCCACATCGGAGCACTTTTTAAAATTTTGACCCTGTTACAACGGAATTGCCCTTTTTATTGATTTTTGCTGTTTTTTAGCCTATGACTCTGAAACTTTAGGCTGTAACATATTACAAACTATACTTTCTGAATCCTTTGGTTCGACACATAACATAGTGTGCTTTTTCATTCCACATGATTGGCACAATTTACAACTTGACCCCTGTACAAACTTTGTTTTGGCCCTCTCCTTAAGGCACCACTTGCGGCACTTAAAATCACTTTTCAGATGTTCCTGTCATCCTGTCTACAGATTTTAATCACTCAAACCTTTTGTACTTGAGATGTGTTACAAATGTGCTAGTCCCTGTAATGCATATAGCTCCACGTCCATGGTCAAAAAAAAGAAGTGTACTTCACTCCATTAATGAATGGGCATTTGGGGAGTGCACCTTTACGTTTTAATTCACCTTCAATCCAAAAAGGCCCTTTCTCGACTTGTCACTCCATCCCCAATATAATATCCAAAATCGAGAAACTCAATTCAAACGAAACATTGCAAAGCAAAGGCAAACAGATGACTTAACTTTTAACCCCAAGACAAGTTTCACTAAGTAATAATTAATACACTTACAATGCATTTTTGAATGTTTGATTTCAAAGTTGCCCTTTCTCACCTTACATCCAAAGTTCCCAACATTTTTGAGGCAACTACACCCAGGCTTAACACAGGCCTCATCTACTAAACTCTGTAGGCCTAGCCTAGACTGGAATTACATCCCCAATAAAAATGGTTTTCAACTGTGAAAATTATTCAAAAGGCCCACAATCAACAGAACAACATATTCACGATAACAAATTACAGGGGGGGGTGTTTTTGCATTTTTTGAAAGTTTAAAAGATGAAATTCTTGAGGAAAGTTTCGCGTCAACATCACTTTATGTCCGGTCGGCCATTTTGGACTCCATAGCATGACAGCGAAATGATTCTGATGATTTCCTAGTGACAGCGTTATAATTATCGGACCTGGAGCCTGCCAGCTCAGGCCGTGAGGAAAAAACATCTTCCCCCGCATCTGTGACTATCTGCACTTTGGTCACAACGCCCCGTGTCCCTTCTAAGACACGTTTCGCGTCAAGTAGTAGTAGTAGCAGCATGACAGACTCCCTAGCATGTCATGAAATGGTCATGGACCATGCTTACGTTCGCCGATTGGTTAAGCTGTAGTTTATGGAAATTTCTGGCCAGTAAATGATTTTTTTGATTGCCTATCGGCAAACATCAAGGGCAGTTTTATGAATGAAGAACTTGTGATGGATATCTGGCAGGTATCGCAAAGAAATCAGCTGAGACAAACTTGCACTTTAATCGGTACACATTTTTTATCTCTGGAAATAAAATTGGGAGGTTTCAATTCCCACAGTAGTAACACTGACGTGTGGTTTGTCTGCGTCCAGTTGAATTTTTTTTTTACCCCCAAACTACTCCCATTGAATGTGAGTCTGTCCTAATTCCCCAGAATCACAAAGACACTAACTAGACATTGTTTTTGTTTACCACCACAACTTTTTCGCCTAACCCTCAGGCAGGCCGCGCCAAGGCGCGGCAATTGGCCAAAAAGTAGCCCTTTTCACTTAATCGCTTAGGGCGCATGTGAGGGCGCTATTTTTACTAAAAAACGCCATTTTAGTCTTATTTTTAACTATTTTATATTTATTAGTTATTTAAGTGTTTATTTATTTATTTGTTTATTTATTTTATTTAGTTGTTTGTTTATTTGTTTATTTGTTGTTTATTTATTTATTTATTTATCTATCTATTTATCTAATATCTATTTTGTTTTCTTTCTTTTATTTTTTCTCTATTCTTTATTTATTTATTAACACACACTCCTATTTTTTTGTCCAAGTGGGTCCTAACCGGACTGTTTATGTGGTCCCCTTCCTGATAAAGTTAATTCTAAATCAAATAAATCCAGTTCATCTCTTTATCCCAATAGTTTATTTCTCTTGCCTACTACTAAGGAAGAACTTTCAGACATCACCTCACAAATGAAACTAGCACCAGCTGCGGCGTCGATGGTATTAGCTCAAACATAGTAAAACAGATCTTATATATATTTAATATCTTATGATGCTTATATTGTATTTGTGCATTGAGATGAAATAAAACCTGAACCTGAACCTGAGAAGAACCGTTGATGTACAGCTGACAGCCACAAATTACGAAGAATTGCAAAGACTCACAAAGAACGGCTATTATAAAATTCGTAGTCTAAAAAGAAGAACAAACGATAAAAGGGTATCTTTGTAGACAAATACGAAGAAGAATGACAAAGACTCACGAAGAAAGACTTAAGAAGACCATTTACAGCTTTAAAAGGTTTAATTGCCCTCTCACGTGTACCACCCATGACGGTCACTTTTTGTTTGGATAATTATTGTTGTTATACCTGAGTGAGCACCTACTCCCCGTCGTGTACTAGGAGCACAAAGGCTGACAAAGCACTCAGATCACGGGATGAAGTTGAGAGTTTGTTACTATTGTTGTCATACCCGAGCGAGTACCCCCTGTAGTGAATGCAGGTAAAGCATTTTCAAGAAGAAAGGAAGCGCTAATCAATTACGGACCTTTAAAACTTTCTTGGAGCTCGAAATAAATGATGTACAGAGGGATAAAGGATACCCGCGGGTGCCGCGTCGGTGCCGCGCCTTGGGACTATGAAAAGTAGCCCAATTTGGGGAAACCCGCGGCGGCCTTTTTTTAGGCGCGGCAGGCATGTAAAAAGTAGCCCAATTGTGCGGGTAAACCGCGGCGTTGGCAACACTGTAACTAGATTGTGTTTAAGAGAGTTTAAACTGTTTACAAACACAGCTGGGCCATGTCATGCCATAGCTTATGCAATAAGTGTACTTGTATGTGCACTCTTGCATGCCAGGACTATTGTACTGCAGACTTGATATAAACAACATGATTGAACTCCCATTCAAAAGTTATCCCAATATTGATTGGGGTGAGAAAAAGCTCCATGACATCTTCCTTTGTTCTCATGTCAACAATAACACAGGAACTTCTGAAAATGTATGCACAATTTCCAATTTCTCTTTGATTTTCATGATATTGAGCATTCAGAAAATGTTCTAAGGATGCATTTGGATTAATTGGTATCATGTCTAGATGTGATTCTTGGCAAGTTTGACTCATATTTATTGTATTTAAGAAGACTGAGGCATGTAAACAAATGACATCTGGTGTCCACACTGGTAATGGAGAGATGTGTGCAGTGGTTTTCAATACACCTTCCTCTGTGTTAGTGGGTTATAGCCCACTAACACATATTCGATCTGTGTACCCCCAAACCTCCTCTGATTGTGAAATTCAGTGCGTCCATAATTAGCTTATTTTCCAAAATCGGCGTCCTGGACGCAGAAATGCAGAAAAACGCGACCCCAGTGTGTGAACTTGATATACAAGACTCTTTCAGTGAGAAATTTTTAAATTATACAACTGCATATATTTTCAAAACTTTGCCAGTGTATTCATAAAAACACTAAGAAAAACATCACATTGGTGGGGGTGATGTCAATCCCATGTGGCAGGTCAAGTCCATTTGTACATGCTTTGCTTGATTGTCGGCATTTGCCAAACCTTGGCAGCGTGTGTGTCTGGAACGGGGCCTGTGCATGCCCGGTAGATGCAGGCCTGGCTGGCACCTGTGGACCAGCTTCGGGTCCCACGGGCTGGCCTGGGGATCTCACGCCATGCCACTGACTCGGCTGGCACTGGGTCCAGGCCGCCTCCTTTGTGGTGTCATCTTGAGGGGTGCCTGTGCACCTCATCTTGGGTCGGGGTGGGGGTTGATGATCTAGTGTTTACTGTTTGCGAACCGGGGAGACGCTGTCACGCTGGACAGGCGGTGAGTGGAGGCAGCAATGGGGTTTTCAGGCTCACCTCTAGGGAAGTTTGGATGGGACTTGGCTCACAGGTGGACCACTTAGGGCACAAAATGTGCCTGTGGGATCCTGCCCAGAGTCTGGTTTGGGAGTGTGGCAGGGCTGGGTAGACGGCAGGTCATGTCGTCAATCTTCAATGTGTGTTGCCTCTGCTGTCCTCCATGTGGTGTCCTGGGTCTGGCTGGGGTTGAGAAACCTTTTGTCATCCCTAACTCCCTACCTCCCCTGCAGGGTAAATTGCCCAGGCAGCAATAATCAGCAGTTTTTTGGTTTCACTAAATGCTCAGCCAGCACTAATCAGCATTATTGGTGGCTGGACATTTACTGGCTCGACCCTCAACTTACTAAACTTACTACTGTATAGCGTCCCACATCAGATTAAAATAATGTATTAAAATTTGTGACATTCATCACTCATGATCATAATTGGTAGACAGGAAACAAACCACAAGCGCGCATGATTCAAACTGTGTAAGCAAGAAAGAACATCCTTTTGGGGATAATAATATAATAATAATAATACCAGTGCTTCATTATAGCGCATAAATGTAAGAAATATCTCAATGCGCTGACATAAAATTATCTGAGCAAAACATAACAAAAGTAGCAGTGATGCACATTAAGAATAAGCAACTTGGAATTGATAAGCTTTGAGTCTAGAATTTGAATTGTTGAGAGATGGTGCATGCGTATTCTCGATTGGCAATTACTTCCAGTTAAGGAGCAGCAATGGCAAAAGCTCCTTTCCCATATGATGTAGTCCGGCAGAAGCTCTTCAAAAGATTCTTTGTAAGATGAACGAAGGCGCCGGGATGGACCATACTGTGAAACAAGTTCAGAAAGGTAATGAAGGTGCCATGCCACTGAGAATTTTTGTAGTTGAGGAGAGAACTTTGGTAACAATCCTGTTTTTTGACTGGAATCCAGTTTAGATCAAGTAAGAGGACTGGTTTTACTGTGCTCGCGTTTTCTGGACCAGAGAAACAAAGAAGAGCAGCGGAATTTTTGTATTCGCTTTGCAGCTTTGAGGTATCTTTGCCAGGAAGGCCAATGAGAAGACTGTTATTACTGGTCCCAATCTTGATGTTACAAAGCGGATGGGATGAGTTTTCTCAGTAGTTGCTTTTGGCCAGATATTTACGATATTTGACCACCTTTCTTAGAGCAAAGGATGCCCCACGACAGATGTTATTAATATGGGGTGACAATGTTTTTAGAGACAGTCAAAGATGGCAAGATTGCGAACTTTTGAACTGGAGTAACTTGGGAATTACCGGCGGTGAATGAGAGATTTTGGGGACTATTGGCATTTTGGAAGTAACATGTAGTAAACCTCTGTCTTACTGTCAATTTAACCTGAGGTCATTGTTAACCATCCAATGTTTTGATGTCACAATGCACGTGCTCAATTTGATTTATAGCAAGTGGGAGGCGCCTGTAGGTTTCCATAGTGCTAAGAGCTGTGTATCGTCAGCATAGATGACACACGAGAGACCATGGCATGATGATTATCCTCAACAGGGGCCGTATACGCAACAAACATAATGGGGCCTTCAGCATGAACCCCTGGGGCATGCCCCAGATCATACACATAGGGTCCGAGGCTTCATCAGCAATACAAATTTCTGTTGCCTGTCCTTCAAATAGAGAGCAAATCAATAAATGACAGTACCTCCGACACCATACTGCACTTTAAGCGATCGAGCAGAAGATTGTGATCGATGGTGTCAAAAGCTGCCGTGAGGTCCAGGAGCACAAGGTGGCCTTCCTCCTGGTTGTCAAGAGCCATCAAAAGGTCGTTGTAATAAATCCGAGTGAGGGCGGTTTCAGTGCTGTGGTACTGTCTGTACAGATTGTGGTTTTGGCAACAAGTTGTTTTCAGATAGATACCTCACAAATTGTTGCCTTGCAGCCACCTCAATCACGTTTTTATTGGCGAGAAGGACAATTTGAGATTGGGCGGTAATTTTTCTTCACCCTGGTCAGACTGCCTTTTTGAGAAGTGTAAAACCAATGCAGACTTGAGGTCAATGAAAAACCCCAATAGCACTAAAGACTTGGTTGGTTCTCACTGTTATGAGCAAGACGAATCTCCAAGATCTGTGAAGTAAAACCAGCGGGTAATGATCCAAAGAGCATGATTTTATTTTGGATCCTTGATGATTTCCAGAATGTCTTCAGGTGAAAGGGGATGTGTAACGGTGGGTTCATAGGTCATCGGCAGACGTCTGCAAGATGCTAGTCTTTCGAACATGCTTTTACACACGGTTATGTTTTTCATTCATCTGACGTAGATATGGTACCACATCTACTTTCCGAAACTCCATCTGACGCACCAAAGCTGGTTCGAAGGCTCCGTATAGCTAGCGTCGCCGACTTCTGCAGATGAGTATGAACCCACCTTAATTGGCCCAAAGACTGCGCCGAACAGGCGTTTACCCATGTAAAGCTTGTTGCGTTAAATGAGATGTTACAAGGACTGGGTATCTCCTGACCAACTAATTAAACTGTAAGGTATCTATCTCGACTAGTTGCTAATCCTATAACCCTCAGTCATACTTAAGTTTCAGTTAATTGTTCATATTTATTGGTAGACGTCTGCAGACGAAGCTTTCGAAAAAAAAAAAAAATGCCTTTTTTGCGCACGTTTAAGTCATGCCATCCTGATCACAAGGGTGTTCCAAAGATACATCATCAGACGTCTGCCAATGAAGTATACTAGTATGAACCCACATAATAAGTTTGTCTGGTGCTGGAGCAACCAATAGAATTAGACTTGATGTGAAATTTGCAATGATGAAGAACCATGTAGTATCTTTATCATCTACTAATGTCTATATTATTAACAGGTGTAACTTTAAGTTGTAATATAGCAAATAAAATTCATGACAATAAGTCAACTTGAAGTTCAGGAGTTCCGTTCCCAAAACTCAAATCTACGAGCATACTACAGTACATGTCGTGCCCGACCGAGTGGACCAATGGCCGGGAGCGGACTGACGTCACATCGCCTCACCGCGGTGAAAACAAACCAGGGAAAGCCCAGGGAATCCCTAGTTCTGCTAAGCATAACTCCACATTAGTCGTAACATGTTGTCATTAACAGATGTGGAGTTATGCAAAACCACATGGAATACCTTTCCCCTGTTACCTGCCTCAACTTTGTCGATCTCAAAATCCCTCTAAATGTACGATATATCCCTGTTTTCACTATCAAACACAACTTAAGATCCTATATAATGCGATGACATATGTGAAAAAACTTAAAAGAATTAGAAATTAAAAATGTTAAAGAAAATTGTGACTACAATCACTTCTGCATGAGAAAGGTTGTTTCTCCGGAAAATGGATTTCTACTGTTTTTAGACAAATTTTTGAGGATTAACTATTTCAAAAGGTAATTTATTATCTAAGGAACATATATCAACTCGATTCTAAATTGCTTTTGATATTTTGTACGTCTGCAGTCTGCAAAGTTGGCTCTTTGAAATGGCCTGCTCATGCTGGTAACAGGGGAAAGGTATTCCATGTGGTTTTGCATAACTCCACATCCGTTAATGACAACATGTTAAAGACATAATGTGGAGTTATGCTGAGCAGAACTAAGGGAATCCCTGTATCCCAGTGGCAGTGAAAACAAAGTATGCAAAATCAAAAAGTAAGATGCACATCGCGAGACACTGCGCTTTCTGTGCGTATTGAATGATTTGTTTTTACGCACATTGTTGCTAAGAATATTTTTGCCAAATGCCCGGATGTCCACTTTCGGCTATTTGTCCAAAGTACTGTGTAACTGGTATGAGTTAGCGGGAGCGCATGAGTTAGTATACACGTAGTAGGGTTACGCACAAGTTTGGGGAACTGACCCCTGGTCACTGTGGTCAATCAAGTAAAGCGAGGTAGTGTTACTAAAATCATATTCATTAATTCTGGGACACGAACGATCAAAACACCGTGTATGTGCGTTACCTTACCTCGGAAGCGTACATATGTTCCAATGATGCCCTCGACAACGGCAATATAGCGCGTTTAATGCAGGGCGCAGTAGGGCGTAGTCATGCGTAAGTTGAATGCATGAACGCTTGTACCAAGCTCTCTCTACGTACGCCGTGTGACGTGTCCCAGAATTAAAGAATACGATTATAGTCTACACAGTCACAGACTACACTCTACAGACTACAGCCAGGGCCCGGCCCGGCTAGGCAAGGGCATATTAATATTTCTAGGCTGTAACTGTAACACAACTCAAGTTGTAAAGAGAAACCAGAGATATCCATCAAGCTATCAGCGGCATCTACAGAAAACAAAAGTCTTAATGTACTCATTATGCCTTTCTGATTTCTGAGAAAGGTCTATGCTTACCTCCTACTACTACCAGCTTGTACTCTGTCATTTCCGGCGTTGTGTACGGCCGATCTTGTACCGCTAACAACCTTTTGCGACAAACTTAATTCACTAAAAATCACAGATTTCGGTAATCACACTCGATAAATAATCGGATCTAAAATCAGGCTTGTCCAACAAATACTATCACTGCAAAGCCGCTTCATTTGTACGGTATTTCATATTCATAACATAATTCAACAAAGTGTTTTCACACTGTAGAAGTCAATGCGTGTGCTACACTGCCACTCCACAATGCAAAGTGTATAAATGACGCCCAGTGACCGTTGCCAGCTGTATTTTTACCTATTCTAAATCATATATGACGCAAATCCCTAAAATAGTGCGGAAGGGTCCGAAGTAAGGCCGTTTTCATTTTTGAAACAATTATGGGTCTATTATTAGCTTATACTTCAATCACGGGGCAGTTAGAACTCAAAATTACAACATTCAACACAAAGCTTTCTATTAAAAATATCCCCATGTGCTGAGAATTATTTTTTTTTGTACAAAAAGTTTGAAATTGTCTAATTTACTATAGGGGCAAATACCAACAGCCTTTGTTTTATATCATTCGCCTTTTGATTTCACTTTCATAGTACATGTGGAACTGTATTTTTGTGAAAATTTCATACAATCTTGCAACCAAGGTTTTTCTAAATCAAAATTGTATGAGGATTCCAAATATCATGGGTGTCATTATATTCTTGGAGACTTGGATACGGGTATTTTAGGGGGTAAGGTTTATACAGGGGTCAAAATATCCGGGCAAAATATAAGGGGCAAAATGTGTTACCATGCATGTTCAGTACCTAAGTTCTTCCATTGTGTTATATTTTAATACATTTGAGTATGTTGTAGAGGGCGTTAGTTTGTAATTAGAAGTTGGTTGACGTCACTTTCAACCATTCACAGCGCCGTTCTTATAGCCCGTCGGGAAGGCATTCTTCCCGATCACCGGATCATCATGATCACCAGGTTCCATTTGGTCAGCTTGTAGTCCCGAGACTCTTCATACTGTACAACAGGATTTTCTTCATAGAGTAAAGTTTAAACTTGTGTTTTCAGAGTCAAGTTCCAAATTGGGTTCAGGGTGCTGTTCAGGATCAAAATTTAGGGTTAGGGTCTAAGGGTCACGGTTGGGCTTTGAGTAAAGACTTGAAAAAATACAATATAGTCACAGAGGGGTGTTCTCAATATGTTTCTTCTATGCCAAGAGTAAATATTTATAAATCCGGATAATCTGACGAAGCCATCCAATTCCATATCCAGGGCTTTGATCACTCTCGATGGAGGAACCCCTCCTAGAATGCTTCCACAAATCTCTCTCTTTGGCCATTCTTTTCCAAGTTGGACCAAGTTTGTTTTTGGCATTTCCAGTCTCTCTCCATCGGTTTTTGACGTCCTGGCTTTCTGGTCCATTCTCTGGGGGGCCACTCGTCACTCTTGTTGGGTCCCCCCTTTATCCTGCAGCAGCATGGCCTGCCCATCTATGATGTTTGGCACTCCTAATGCAGTCGATAATCTGCGAGCACAGAACTAAATAACGACGAAAATACACGGCTCCCTCGAACCCGGACTTCCTCGCATTTCTTCTACCTCCTCACCGAGCTTCTATATACTATTTCCCAATTACTTTCTCGGTTGGTCTCCTTTACTTTGATTCTTGGTGCATTGAATTGAGTTTCGCTTCAACATGCATGATTCTGCTAGAATCATGCATAATATAATGCCCAATAGTGTGACCTTTGTAGAACAGTAATTGTAATAAGACTTCTGTGTGATCGTAAAGAGAAACCTTTGGTTGGTCTCTTTCAGTTGACAACAGGCCCGTACGCTGGGGGTGCGGGGGTCGGTCGCACCCCCCCCCAATTCCACAAAAGGGGAGACAGGTCCATCCCTTTTTCTGAATTTTATGAATAAAAAGGTCCAAAATTTAGAGAAATTTTTGCCATGGTCGAAAGGCCCATTTTGGTTCTAAAAATGTTCAAAAAGTCCACAAATGACAATTTAGGGGTTAGGTCCACGTTTACCAAAAAAAGGTACACTTTTTCGACAAAGGTCCCCTTTTTCGAATCCGCACCCCCACCCCCCAATAAATCCGCGTACGGCCCTGTGGACAACATGGGCTCCATCCCCACAACGAACTCTAAAGGTGTAATTTATCAAAATAAGCGTACCAGTGCCTGCACATAATTTGTGCAAATTCAAATATAACCGCTCAACAGGGGGCGCTATACACGCTCCGCCCCAATCCCGCTACACGTGGGTGGCAGCGGTGGATTGTTTTAAGATAGCAAAGAGACCTTTAAACACGGAATAGGACTGTGGGTGAGTGTGTAATATGATAGATAGTGTGTTCGTGGTCCAGGGGTGGTGGAGAAGGTGAGAGGGACCGGTCTAGTGAGACATGGCAACGCGGGGCTGGTGAACAACCTGAGAATAAAAAGTGGCGATTTAGTGAAGAAACATCAAATAGATGGTGTAATAGGCGGGCATTGTGTTCAGGTAAAGGGAAGGAGAAGAGGATCGAATATGATTCTAGCACAGAAAGTAGTGCAAGTGAGGATAGATTTTCTGCAGATTCTGATTCAGAGTTGGGTTCAGCCGATATGGACTCAGAGTTTGAGAGGGCGCACACTACGGCTGATCGGTTATTAGGTTCAGGAGTTAGGAGATGGCTGCCCATGCACTCAAAAAGGAAGGATCCCTCTAACGGCCGCAGCCGAGATGCTGTTCACCATGTAGCGCCAAATGTCCCTGTTTGTCTTAAGTTGGGGATGTCAGATGGATCCTGCTGGATGTCTCGAGCAATCACATCAATGTAGTTAAAGGGGCGACGACCCCTGTTTTGGCACGGTAACTTCCAACATGTGACGTCTGAGACTACTTGATCAATCACACGATGACAGTACCCGAACGGGAGCGCGTTTCAGGCGTACAAACCACTAGTTGTTGTGAATGCAGACTTGTTACGAGCATCCTCATCCATTTCTACCTGTCAGTACCCCGATGCAAGGTCCAAAGTCGAGAAATACGTGGCACCACCTAAAGCATCTAGAGAGTCATCAATACGTGGCAGCGGGTACGCATCTTTGACTGTAATTCATTCAGTTTTTCTGTAATCTAGGCAGAGCCGCTTAGACCCATCCTTTTTTTACTCACAAGAACCACTGGACTTGCCCACGGACTATCTGAAGGTTCAATTAACGCTTTGTCTAGCAACTCTGTTACTTGTCTCTGGACTTCTGTTCTCTGTTCAGGTGATGAACGTCTCAATGGTTGCCTAATTGGCCGGGCATCCCCTGTGTCTATACTATGCTTGACCGACTTCGTTCTTCCTATATCAAACTCACCAGTTGAAAACACGTCTTGATACTCTATTAACAGGTTGGTCACCTTATTCTTCTCCTCTACCCCCAAACCCATGGTACAATTCTCTACCAACTCGCGAAGGTGTTCTGGCACTTCCACCGGGGACCCTCCCTGCACCGTTACCTACCCCAGCCTCCTGTACTATATCATCTTCATCAACATGATCAATGGAATCAATTTAGCTAGTACAGTTCCCCCTTTACAATCTTATCTTCTTAACCAAGATTCACAAGTCTCACTGGAACAGTGTCAAGACCGGTTTTTACTACAGACTTCGCAACACATAAGCCGATTTCAACCAGTGAACCTATATCTATTGGCTCCAACAAACCCATACCACCAGACCCCACACTATCTGTATCACGGACCGACATAATTACTTCATGTTCGGCTGGAACCCTCATATCAGCTGCAGCTACTACCCTAGAGAAGAAAGGCCTATTGTCTATAGTCCTACAGGGTACAACGGTGTCACCCATTTTTAACTGTAGTCGCGTCAGATCTAAACTAGCCTCAGCCTTCGTCAAGAAATCCATCCCTAAGATACTGTGACTCACTTCAGCTACAGTGACACCCAAGTTCTGAACAGAGTTTCCTACCCGTACTTCTAGTAATGTCTTCCCCCAAAGTGTCAATCTCTTTTCCATCTGCCTGTAACAATCTTACCCCACTAGTAGCCTGCAACTGTGGTCGCCGCCCTTCAGGGATGAGGTGATACTGCTCAGGCTTCAGTATAATTATTGAAGCACCTGTATCAACCAAGAGCATCATCACCTCCCCATGAATGACAGCTGGCACATACAACGCTCTAATTGAACTACTATTTACACCACTACCCTCCCCTGGACCTAACCCGAACGCTCTGAGGTCGATAAGGAATTCATCCCGCCCCATTGTGTCGGACTCCCTAGACTCTCGCTCTGCATCCCCTGAATCCCGCAGCCCTGGTCCCCGGTCTCTTGTGAACTCACCCATGGGGCACCTCCTCTCTGGTCCCTCACTTCTTCTGGCCTCTTCCATCGGGTCCCACCCCTTGCCTCTTCTGACCTCTCCCATTGGCTCCCTTACTTGTGCTTCCTTGCATCCGGTCTCACCCACGGGATCCCTCTCCCTCGGTCCCTCATAGTCCTTGTCCCCATTGGGCCCCATAGTCATGGTTTCTTGCCACTGCCTGTCTTCCCCACCGAGTCCCTCTCCCATAGCCCATCATGGCCATCGGACTCCCCCTGGGCACGTGGATCGGCCTGTCCCCGTTTCCCGAGCGCTGTTGACATTGAGTAGCAATTATGACCTAATTGATGGCAATGAAAGCACACCCTTCCTTTCCTTGCCATGCAACGTGACCAATGACCATACCCCTGGTAAATTTGGCACACGGTTGTCGGGCAGTCTTACGCATAATGTCCCGGCTGTTGACAGTGTTATGACGTCTCGTAGGCGTCAAAGGTCAGAAATACCTTTCAAACACAAACAAATGAGCCTTGTGCACAAGTGATCTTAATTTTATATAATATAACAGATTTTAATGGTTTGTAATTGGTTCAAGAATTTGGTATGTCCAAAAGGTTACATAAATCAAAATTACACAATTACACACAATTTATATAACTGATACTTAATGTTCAAAATATGTCCTCTCAGCGAAGACTCCAAAATGACAGCGCACAAGTTCATACAAAACTCAGGTAATATACTCCAAGGGAATCTTCTCAGTCCTGAAGGTAATCTTGTCCAGCAGTTCAAGACGACGGGGCTTTCCCTCGACGACAAATGTTCAACAATAATAAAATCCAGGTAATATACCACCATCAGTCTGTCGCTATGTCCTCATATAGGACCACAAATTGGAATCCCTTTTTGATTCCGAAAACTGAAGCTCTTTGGCTTAAAAGACGACAGCAGACAATTTAGCTATCAAGCTCCGGCGGCATCCAAAGTATTAAATCCTGGCACTAGATGTAGAACACAAATCTACCATTATTGTAGAGTAAAACTAGCTATAATTATACTGTATAGCTCCAGAGCTCTGGTCTAGCTCCTGATTATAACTGCTGGCCTCAGTCCTTCAGTCACAACTACTATTTATCAGTCTTTTATCTTCACACAGCTAGATTTCCCTTTCCAACAATAATCATTACATCACCATCATGCATAAACATAACCTTACACTAGCTGACCAATCGGAATTCATCACCCGAATTACATCACTTTCCATATATAACTTTGTGGGGGGATTCCCTGATCTTACAATGTTTTGAACTCAAAAGCATAAACAAGTTGAATCAGTTACTAAGTTTACATCTTGGGGAAATCCCCACTTCCCTTATTGTGCAATCTTAACAGGTGCAACTTGCAAAAACAAACTAGGGAAATCCCCCTTTCTCTCTTTTATAGTAAACAAAGTACTTTTCCCGTGAGAAATCTCTTCTCAAATAAAATTGAGAAAATAATATTTTTAATCAGAAAAATGGAGGCTATATAACAACAGGTATAACAACATACTGGTTTAGGCGGCCACCTTGTTATATCATCAATATACCCTAAGTATTGAAGCATCTGCGGGCGGAATTTCTCACCTAGCCTGTTGGGCAACTCTTTCAACTGGTATTTCACCACTTCATCTTGTGTTTTCCGTACTTCTCTGACTAGTGTTTCTACAAAAGTTTCCAACCTTTCTAGCTCAGTTTGACTACCCCATTAACAACACACCTAGGACCCCCTGTTGACCTTTCTGCTCTGCAAAAGGACTCGGAGACTTCTGCCCTAGTAATGGCCTCGTCTATAGTCCCTGGGTTGATCCTAAAGAGCTCCTTTCTTATCTCGGGATCCCTTACAGCCTTCTTAAAGTACTCCCGTGCAAACCGATCTCCCTCTTCCTTATCCATTTCAGAATGGGCAAGTGACACCAGTTTCTTAATATCTACTCCGGTCTGTGTAATGCTCCCTCTGAGAGGTGGGGTTGAGATGGGAGGTACTCCTAGTCTATTTAGATGATGTGATAGTGTTTGGGAGAACGATTTCCGAGTCAGTAGATCGTTTGACTACAGTGTTGGAAAGGTTCCGAGGTGCAGGGCTCAAGTTGAAACCGAGTAAGTGCCATTTGTTCCAGAAGGAGGTCAGTTACTTGGGGCATATGTTAAACATGCCCCGCGTTCATGAAACCTCCTTCTGGAACAAATGGGACCCTTATTTGGTCTGGGCTGGAATACATGACTGATCCTGCAAAGGTGAGCAGGTAAAAGAACTGGCCGGACGCCCAATTACACAGACTAAGTGTGTAGTTTCTTGGCTTGCCTCGTAGTACCGACGCTTTTCATACGGGATTTCGCTGATGTAGCTGCCCCATGCACAAGTAAGGAGAAGAGTGTCAAATTTGTGTGGACCGATGCTTGTGATGATGCCTTTCAGAAATAAACAACACTCATCAGTGCCCCGATTTTGGCCTATCCCCATGCTGATGGTCAGTACATACTTGATACAGTGCAGGCAAGTTTGCGATTGGGTGTGTATTGTCGCAGGTAAAGGATTGAGAAGAGAGAGGTAATTGCATAGGAAGTAAATATCTATCGAGAGCAGAGCGACAATTATTGTGTTACGAGTAGGAGAATTGTTGGCATTTGTTGAGTTCTTGAAAAAGTTCAGACAATACTTGGGTGGTAGAAAAGGTGAAAGTCCGAACCGATTCACGGTTCCCTCAGAATTGGTTGTTCAAACTTTAAGGATCCGGAAGGTCAGTTGGCTAGGTGGTTGAAGTTTCAGCTTGACTTGGATATCTGGATACCGCCTGGCAGAAGGTAACAGAATGCCGATGGATTGTCGCGTAGGCCTTGTCGGCAGTGGGGTGATGGGCGGAATTGGTTGCTCGAGAGGAGGAAGAGGAACGTAGGATTGGGTCAGAATTAACACAGGCGCGGTCCGCACAGCGGACAGAGGGAGAAATTAGGTTACCTGTTGTGAGTGATGCAGGGTGCCAAACCGAGTTAGTGACACAGGCAAATGAAGCTAGAGTTCAAGGGGCGGAGGGCCGAGGTCGGGAATTCAGTTTGTGTTGGTCAGAAAGCCAAATGGATTTGGAATGATATGGAATCAGTGATGCATTGAGATGATGTGAGTCATGGGGTTTCCCCTGTGTGGATGACTCTTGGGATGATGATGGGAAACGAAGGGGTAATTATGTTCATACAAACCGGACCAGTCGATGGGGATGGGTCCAGAACCAAGGGAATGTTAGGGTGTCCTTTAATATCGGGTCAGAAGATGGGAGATTATGAAGACTGACGTCCAACGGTGCGAGGATGCGATTCAATAGGGTTTGAACCAACATTAGATGATAATTGGCCTGATGGTGAGGTTTGGGAAGGGGCGACTGTGAGTTCATAGAGGATAAGGTTTGTGAGGTCGGCTGTATCCCTGAGATCTCTTTGAATGGCATTCGGGAGGCTCAGTTGGCTGACGAGACAATTTCCTCGATTTTGCAGTGGGGAGAACAGGGTAGCGAAAGGCCTAGCGCCTCAATGGGGGAGATTTCGGACCAACCAGTTGCACTTAATACCTATTGGAGCCAATGGGATATGTTGTCAGTTAAAAATGTGTAAAGCGTTGGGAAAGTGATGATGGTAAGACTGAAGTGGTTAAATGTGGTCCCCAGAGGGCTTCGGGAAAGGGTCTTGGATGAGTTACATGCCTCCAATTCTGCTGCTCACCTCGGTCGAACAGCAATAGATGATAATTGGCCTGATGGTGAGGTTTGGGAAGGGGCGACTGTGAGTTCATGGAGGATAAGGTTTGTGAGGTCGGCTGTATCCCTGAGATCTCTTTGAATGACATTCGGGAGGCTCAGTTGGCTGACGAGACAATTTCCTCGATTTTGCAGTGGGGAGAACAGGGTAGCGAAAGGCCTAGCGCCTCAATGGGGGAGATTTCGGACAACCAGTTGCAACTTAATACCTATTGGAGCCAATGGGATATGTTGTCAGTTAAAGATGGTGTAAAGAGTGGGGAAAGGATGATGGTAAGACTGAAGTGGTTAAATGTGGTCCCCAGAGGGCTTCGGGAAAGGTCTTGGATGAGTTACATGCCTCCAATTCTGCTGCTCACCTCGGTCGTGAGAAAACATTGCCTAAGGTGCGGGAGAGGTATTTTGGTAGGGGATGAGTGAAGATGTGCGGGTCTATGTTCGCTGTTGTGTTCAGTGTGCTCAGAAAAAGGGTCCTCCTCGAAAGCATCGTGCACCATTACAACAGTATCGGGTGGGGCACCATTTGAAAGGGTTGCGATTGATGTGTTGGGACCACTTACTGAAACTGATCGTGGTAATGCCTATGTATTAGTGGTTGGGGATTACTGGAAAAAGTTGATGGAATGCTACACAATCAGCGATCAGCAAGCCGAGACGGTAGCAGAAAAGTTGGTAGATGAATTCGTGTGTAGGTTCGGTGTTCCAGCAGAACTTCAATTAGATCGAGGTCGTAACTTTGAGGCAGGAGTGTTTCAGGAAATATGCAGGCTACTGAATATCACTAAGACTCGGACGACGCCCTATAATCCTAAGAGTGACGGGATGGTAGAAAGGTACAACAGGACAATATAGTTAACGCCGTTGCCCTGATGATACAACCTCATCAGCACCAACGAGATTGGGAAAGGTACTTGCCCTATGTTGGATTAGCATATCACTCTAGTGTACAAGCTTCCACAGGAGAAACTCCAAACATGATGACAATGGGTCGGGAGGTGACTTTGCCAGTAGATCTAGTGGTTGGGGGCAGGGCCGTAGCCAGGGGGTGCGGGTGGTGCGACGCACCCCCCCCCCAAATGACAAAGGTCCGCTTTATGATGTTGAAGGTCCGCTTTATCAATTTGAAGGTCCACTTTGTGATGTTAAAGTTTGCCGCTTGCCTAAATTTTGTTGTTATAAGGGTTGTGCTGCATGGTATATGAGTGAATAATCCCGTCTTCAGAATTTGGAGACGACGGTGAAAAAATTTGGGTCAACAGGCGAGCGCAGCGAGCCGAAAAAAAATTGGTTTGTTGGTACGCAAAAGGTCCACTTCTGGCAAATCCGCACCCCCGTCCGCCCCCCCCCCCCACATAATTCCTGGCTAACGTCCTTGTTTGGGGTGTGCCACACGAAAGAGAGTGTTCCACTGACTTTGCAGAGGATGTAAGGGAGCGCATTCGTGGCATTCATGAAAGAGCAAGATATGCCCACAAGGCTAATATGCGGCACCAGAAACGGAACTATTACCGTACCATTCATGGTCCTAAGTTCAAAACTGGGCATTTTGTGTGGTTGTACAATAAGCAAAGGAAGCCAGGACTGACCAAGAAACTGTCACTGCATTGGGAGGGACCTTACTTGATTGTTACTGCTCTGCCTGATGTAACATTCAGGATACAGAGATCAGCCCGAAGCAAGCCCAAAGTAATTCACACTGACCGCTTAAAGTTGTACGAGGGACCCGAATTGGTAGCATGGAAATACAAGGAGCCAATTGTAGGGACTTCAATCAATGGTGGGGATGGGGAGGCGTCAGATCCGTCGGTGGGTGGGGGTGTGGAGATAAGAGTTACGACCGGTGTTGGGGGTGTGGAGATTTCAGCTGCCAGTGGAGGTGCAGGGGTTTCAATCTGGCAGTAAGGGTGATGGGGCTTCGACCAGCAGCAGAGGTGCAGTGACTTCAACTTCGACCAGCAGCAGCCTGAGGTGCAGTGACTTCAACTTCGACCAGCAGCAGAGGTGCAGTGACTTCAACTTCGACCAGCAGCGGAGGTGCGGTGACTTCAACTTCGACCAGCAGCGGAGGTGCGGTGACTTCAACTTCGGCCAGCAGTGATGGTGTAAAGGCTTCAGCATCGACCACCAAGAATTGTGCAGAAACATCAACTGACAGAATGAGAACTCCCAGAAAAATAATTAAGGGCAATGATGCATCCAGCGAAGTTCAAGAGAAGCTGCCGCAGTCAAGAATAGAGCAGGAATATGTATACCGTGTCGCAGAAACCCAGGGCGCATCCGTCAAAAACCTGCACGGTACCGTTAGAGTTAGTGTGATGTCCTTCACTAGCTAATGGGTGGGGTGGTGATCGCGGTGGTGAAACAGTTGCCTTAAACTATGGATTGAGAAAAAGTAGTGTGGCTGCTACGGGATAACTATGGTGAGAAGATGAACATTGGCACGTTTCCAGTCTTATCAGGTTACTGCTACTTTGTCTGAACTGTGTAAAAGGTGATACTAGCATCGGGACTATGTCAATGCACAGATGCCTAGTGAAGATCTCTTGCACCCTACTGAAATTTGGGCATATTCTGAGGGTGGCCGATTAAAATGAGCAGTCTAGATATTGCCCTGGGCTACGACTTCCTCACTAAGTCGAATTAGTGAGTCCTCGACTGTTGGCCAACAAACTCTTGACATTTCTTGACTATGGACTGCAACGTTGCAGTGGATCAACTTCAACGACGACATGAGGTACTCAACTGTATTCACCAGGAACTTCTGAAGGAAAGCAGTCTTCCAGACAGCTTGCCACCAGCGACACAGCAGAGACCGAGAGGAGCAACATTGGACAGTTCTCTAGTAAAGTAGTACTGCCGTAGTGTGGGTACAGGTTAACAATCGTGCTAACAGAGAAGTGATAATTAAGATCTAACAGGACTATTAACAGTTGCAATGTCAAACTTTGGGTTTGAAAATGTGGTATATATTGTTGCAAATCAAACTTTCGTGTTGATGTTTATCTTTCAATTCCGTTATCTTGCACGCTCTTATTTGTCCGGGGGCCAAATGCTGGGAAGGGGGCTGTGTAACAGTCTTGTAACGGAATTGAAATAAGTTCTTCCATTGTGTTATATTTTTATGCATTTGAGTATGTTGTAGAGGGCGTTAGTTTGTAATTAGAAGTTGGTTGACGTCACTTTCAACCAATCACAGCGCCGTTCTTATAGCCCGTTGGGAAGGCATTCTTCCCGATCACCAGATTCTTCATGATCACCAGGTTCCATTTGGTCTGCTTGTAGTCCAGAGACTCTTCATACTGTACAACAGGATTTTCTTCATAGAGCAAAGTTTAAACTTGTGTTTTCAGAGTCAAGTTCCTAATTGGGTTCAGGGTGCTGTTCAGGATCAACATTTAGGGTTAAGGGTCACGGTTGGGCTTTGAGTAAAGACATGGAATACAATAGAGTCACAGAGAGAGGTGTTCTTCATATATGTTCTCTAATGCCAAGAGTGTGACATTTGTAGAAAGTATTATATAGAAGCTCGGAGAAACTGGCAAGCACAGAACTAAATAAAGACGAAAAATACACGGTCTCGAACCCGGAGCCTCTCGCTTTCTAGGCGTGAGAAATACCACTGGGCCACAGAGGACTGTGTTAATGTGGATACCAGTGAACGAGCACTAATGTATTTCAGTCTTTATTTCAGAGTTTCAAGCGGCCGTAATTATATTTATATATATATATATATATATATATATATATATATATATTATAGGGTGAGAGGGCCTTATATGCATGACTCTAGCAGAATCTATGACGGAGCCTCTCGCCGGGTTCGAGACCGTGTATTTTTCGTCTTTATTTAGTTCAATGAGCTCGCCAGTTTCTCCGAGCTTCTATATAATATTTACTAATTTACTTTCTCGGGTTGTATGTACTTGATGTTTAGATGGTATACTTATAGTTAATTGCATACATGACTGATGTGGTTAGCCTTTTCAGTTGTAGGCCATAGTGTTTCCTGCTCCTGTACAGAGTGCTGGTGGAGGTGCATCTGCTTATACCAGCCCATTGCTTTAGGTATTTGGTGCAAGTAAAGCAGCTTCCAGACTTTCGATGTATAAGGAAATTGGGAAGTAGATGGTGAATTCCCATGTCACTTTGGGTACAATATCATTATTGTATATCCACAGCTTCATAAACCCACTCAGTTGACTTAAATTGGTTGTTTGAAGCATTTCTGTCAGCTTTGTGCTTACCATGTCTCTGATGTTATTGTCTTTCAGGTCGTTATAGATCAGCTTCCCGAGGAACTGCATGGGTTGACTGTGGATATATGCAATCTGCTATCCGTCTATTTCTAGGCAGGTGTGGCAGGAGATATAGTCCTTTGGGCTCACAGTCCGGGAACAATGGGGAACAATAGGGCAATCGATTCAGTTGACTCTTTACGCAACATTAGTTTCACGCTTTATTCCGTTGTCGTCTACGGAGCCCGGACTATAATCCTGCCGGAAACCATATCTCCTTTCACACCGGGATCGTATGCCACATATTGCGTTTTGTGTCCTTGTCGCTTTTGTTCTGCGTTGGGGACAAACTTCTTCATGGCATGAGACTTGCATTTCCTTGGTTTGGATTTCATGGTATGTGTCCACTTGAGGAAGTTATATTCACTATATTTACAAGTTCTTGACATCCTTCTGGGCTCCTAGCTACGAGGGCAGGTCATCTGCGCATGCTTTGGCAAATGATATGATGTCAGATCGACTCATGCAGTACCCGAGGTGTTTGGACTGGTCTAGGAGATCAAGACACAGATTGAACACGGCCAGAAACAGGATGCAGGAGAGTGGGCAGCCTTGGAAGACTCATATCATGCACTGTATCCAGTCAGTTGTCCATTCAGTTGTTTTGACACATACGAATAATTGTCGGCCAATTATTTGCACCTCTTTATTTGCACCTCTGCATGGCGGGGTTACTTTTGAGAGGTGTAATAACGGGACCCACGGCGGATCGACCAGCCAATACTTTAATTTTGTATAGTGTTTTTTTTTAAAGCTAATATGCCATTTTGTACATTGTGTGCTATTTTTTATTACTTGTGTGTATTTTTTTTGTATGTCACTCATAAGCCAGAATTGGCTAGTCTTTGTATAAAGAGTGTGACTTTAATAAATATCATACTACTACTACTACTACTACTATTATGAACAGCTCATCATAGTATTTAAATATGATTTTCCTAATGTGGTCTGGAACATGATACCACTCTAATGCAAACTGGATATAAGGTTGTGTGGTACAGTACCGTATGTATTTTGCAGGTCCAGCCATATTGTCACAATTGGTTTACCATTCTTTTTGGCATCTTGGAGCATTTCTGTGTGTTACACACATCCTGATATTTTCTCCATGAAACCCTTTGGATTGGTCGATATAGTTGTTTCTGTTAGGTAGTTGATGGTTCTTTGAGCGAGAATACTCATTCCGAAGTTACCACTAGAATCCTTCAGTGTGATGGGTCTGAAGAAGGAGGGATCACTAGTGTTCTCCTCTTTGGATATAAGGATGGTTTCTCCCGTTCTCCAGCTCACAGGTATTGCAGCTGTTCTCCATATATTACAAATAACTTCATGTAGTAGCGCGAGCTAGGTTGTTCTATATGGCATTTTCCCACGATTGGTACCTGGAGCACTGGCCATCTTGCAGTTACTGTCCATTTTCCCTATTCACTGTGCAACAGTGCATTCAATAGGCCTAGACCTGTTCGTGCGTACTTCTGGCTTAAAGACACTATCAGTGATTGCTAAATCAGAAAAAATCGGAAAAAATATCAAAAATCAGATTTTTGCATGTATGTAAAAAGTTACAGGGTTGGGGGGGGGCTAGCCAACATACACTGCAAATGATAAGACCAGAATCAACCTAATAAGGACAGAATCGGAGATTTTAGTCATTACTGTCCGTTCGGACACTTACTACAACACGTAATTGAATGGAGAATAGGTATCTGGGAACACTGACGTTTTTTCCTTTTCTGTTCAAGTCTACCGCTGGAAAGGTAACTTATTGAGAATCTACAGGAATTATCCTTCACTTTGAAGCTATTCCTGCAAATTCAAATATTTTTCAAATTCATGATGAAGTCTTTAACGCTATCGGAATGAGAAAACTCACGTCGTTGCGAAGAAAAGGAGCCTCAAAGGGATTTTCTTGGTAGAAGCTCTAATTGTAGAATAATTTCATAAATAAACATATGGAATTTTATTATGATAGGAACATTCAGACAAATCCGAAAATGGTTAATTATAAAGAGTTGCTATTTTGGTAGGGTATAATGCTAACTCTATGGCAAAAATCACCAGTGATCAAGAGGGCGCCAGGGACAAAACGGTTAGACCTATACTCTGCGTAGAGCTGGACTACAAGATCATCTTATTCTCTACATGGTGATGTTATTTGGTTAATTACGGTACTGACAAAAAGATCCGAAACGAGACCAGTTCTAAAAGGCTGCCAACATGTGTAAAAACACCGGCCTTCTCGCAATGTTCATGCACACAGTGTGTGGGTATCGACATCATACCATTCCTGACCAGTGATTGGGATGGTGCCCTGTGAAGTGTGATTCATTTACATACGATCAACTTATGAATGGATTCATGTCACAATGTGGTTGGGTGAGCAAAAGGTCGATGCCCGTTTATAGTGGACAATAACTGCCCACATGCATTTCTTCTATTTTGAAGATAGCTGTTTAACACTGACAGGGACTGGGTGGTTTGTGTTGAAGTTTGGTCGGCTTTAGAGGGTGCACGGTGGTATTTTGAATTACGCTTTATGTCACGGTGATTTGTTTGATAAAAACATTAAAAAAAAACTTTTCTGAAAGGTTTGGATAGAGGAAGGAGATCTGTTTTTCATTCAGTAGAGTTTGGATTTTGTCGAAAATTGGTTTACTGCTTTTTGCTGGCACTTTTTCTTTCTTTTTGATCAGCTCTATAGTTTCATTACTTGGTTAGTTTAAGCGTTTTTTTTTTTTTTTTTTCAATTAGCTGAGGGTGTACCTTGTTTCATTCTATCAGGGATTGTTTGTATTTATGAACAAAAACGTCGCCGATTCGTGGTCGTCCACGTTAAAGCAAGGTTAAACATAAAACAGCACACGTTTTGAAGAGCGCTCCCAATTTTACCCAGGTGTGCATAATATACTGAGAACGGTAATGCTCAAAATGCGTATTTGTCACAAAAGCGATTGATACTTAGAATCGGGATCGGGAATTATCCACGATTGTAATTTTAAAAAATTAAAAATTTGAAATAGAGATCACCTCATGGAAAGGACCTCTCTAACTTGACTTGCCTCAGGCTGTCATGGAACAACATCATCTAATTTCTGATAAGATAATAAATTTCCTCTTCTTCTTATTCTTGCGTATGATGCATAAGCTAAATATGTTGTAAACGTTAATGGAGCCAGTCACTGGGATGGTTGGGGTTGAAGAAATCTATGTCCACCGGTGGACGAAAGGTAGGGCACTCATTGAGAATGTGATCCGCAGTCTTTGCTGGTAGAACCCCTCGCAGGCTGGCGATTGGCCCGCAGCCCCATCGGTGCAATTGCTGTTGAAGCGACCGACTCCTGTGCGAATCCGGTTTAAAGGGGACCCATTCCTGCTTGGGAGATGCTGCCAGGTGGTAGTTCTGTCTTAGGTGTAATAGAGAGTTATCTGGTCTTGGAGTATCTAGGCAGGCAGTATTCCATGGCTGTAAATGCATTCTTCTTGCAGTCTGTCCATTTTCCCTATTCACTGTGCACACAGTGCATTCAATAGGCCCATGACCTGTCATGCGTACTCTGTGCTTAACGCATAGGACATGAGAAAACTCACGTCGTTGCGAGAAAAGTGCTCAAGGGATTTTCTTGGTAGAAGATCTAATGTAGAAATCTTTATCAATAACATATGTGATTTTATATGATTAGAACCTTAAGGAAAAATCCGAAAATGGTTAGTTTAAAGAAGTGGATTTTGGTATGGTATAAGGCTAACTCTATGGCAAAAATCACCCGTGATTGCTGGCAGATTCAAGAGGGTGCCATGGACAAACGGCTAGACCTATACTCTTCGTAGAAGCTGACAACCAAGATAATCTTATTTTCTATAAGGTGGTGTTATTTGGTTGACATAGGGTGCTTAAAAAGATCCGAAGCGACCATTTCTAACAAGGCTTCCAACATGTGTTAAAAACAGGCCTACTCGTCATGTTCATGCACACAGTGTGTGGGTAATCGCTCATCCATAGAATGTCAAGTGATTGGATGGTGCCCTTGACAGTGGGAATCATTACATAGGTGTCAAACTTATATTGATGAATTCATGTCACAACGATTTGGTTGGGTGGGCAAAAGGTCGGTAGGGCCTTTTACAGGGACACTAACTGCACTATGGTTGAATGGGGAGCTGGAGAGTTTAGAAGCGTGTCGCAGAAAGGTCGGCGAGAGCACAGTCTCTGTTCCGAGTTGGTGTCACTCTTTGACAGTGTTATGCCATCAGTGTTTTGTTGTCCAGCAGGGCCTTATTCACTACACTACGCTCTTAAAACGAAAGAGTGAAAAAAAAAACCACTCTAAGGAGTGAAATCTTACTCCAAAAAAGAGCAGCTGAGTGACCGCATCTTTTAGAGTGAGATATCCCTCAAAATAAAGAGTGACCAAAATACCTAAGAAAGAGTGAGAACTGATTACTCCTTTTTAGAGTGAACTATTCACTCTTATAGCGTTTGTGATCTTTAGGAATTTTGTTTGTTTGGTGAGTATATTGTATGTATAGTCTATTCATAGCATCGTTGACATGAATGAAGATTGTGGCGCGCCAATCATTGGCAGGATTCAGTGAGACATGCATGATTGTAGCATGTCATTACGTGTAATTGATCACACGGTATGCATGCCCGTGACATGCATGATTGGTTGCTTTCGTTCATGTGTAAGCCTAGCCTTGCCGGGAGGCCCATGGCGCAGACTCCGTATGTACGAGTGATAATTCAGTAAATAACATTTAATGCTTCTCCACACTTTGTCTGTAATGCTATGAACTGTGACCGCACATACAATAACTCCCCCTGAAGATATCTATGATTCTTCACTAATTTCAACTTCGTTCACCCGTTTGCTGACGGTCTCGCTTAACTCGTCCGCCATTTTTCGAGAATAATCACACGATTTGCGGCGTTTTTCTGATTGGGTAATTAGTTCACTCCGAAAAAGAGTGAGCGTTTTCACTCTTTTAGAGTGAGTATTTTCTCACTCTTTTAGAGCTAAAACTCCGTCGATAAAGTTCAGAGTGGGCTTCACTCCGAAGAAGAGTGGCATTTTAGCCACTCGGTAAGAGATAAGATCTGTTAAGCGCGAGTGAGTGTCGGTTGCATTTTCCTTCTCGCTCTTTTAGGAGCTAAAAGCCACTCGATTAGAGTTAATTTAAATTAACTCGAAATTCAGAGTGATTTTTTCACTCTTCATTTTAAGAGAGTTAGTTTGTGCGTGTGGTTTTCTCTTCGAGTACGGCAGGTTCAATTCCTGAAAGCACTGGATAAATTCAGAAGCGTGGACGAGGCAACCATATTGTTCTCAGTCTCGTTGAGTACTGTGTCCAGCTTCTTTGTGTGAGAGCTGTTGCAACATGCGGGGCGTATATTCAGCATGCTGAGACCAGAGCCAAGACGGTGGTGCGTAGAGTTGCTGGGCTGGCACACCATGAGGATCCAGCAGTCGGCACAGGAGGGTTATTCCTCGACGACACCTGGCGCATCCGTGAATCGAGGTACGGCCGCGCATGCCGGTCAAGTAAGCTGCCGGTCAACTTCACCTCCAGTAGTTGTGTAGGATTGATGGCAATGGGCGCTCATTGAGGTTGATTTGAAGCGTGCGATGAGCCTCTTTTGGTGTTGAGGTGGAAGGCATGTAGCGGTGGTCTTGGCTTCGCTCACCTTCAGTCTCCAGGTCTTGAAAATGCTGCAAGTTGGGCCATAGCTGCAGTAAGTGTACTTTCCTACTTCTGTCCAGCCGCTGTCCGAGTGGAGAATGCAAGATCGTCGGGTAGCCATAATTGTCTAGGATGTTGTTTGAGGCACATCGCTGATATACAAGTTGAATAGCCTGGGAGCCAGTACAGATCTTTGTGATACTCCGTTCCTCAGATGTCGCAGACGACTGCTCTGCCCTTCACTGGTCTTGAGAATAGACCTACGGTTTGCAAGCATGTTACATATGATTGTACAGTCAAGTGACGACCGGGATGGTCCAGAGAAGCTTGGTTCAGGCCTGTGCCATACTGTGTCGTATGCTGCAGTAATGGTCCACCAAGATGACGCATGCCTTACTGCGCTTTTCAAGCGTTCCTCAATATTATTTGTGATTTTACAATCTGGTGGAGCAGTGCTCCGGCCCGGCGAAATCCTGCTTGTTCTTCAGGCAGATGGGGTTCGACGACGGGCTCCAGGCCCGGTCAGGAATCAGCCCGCCAGGATTTGAAGGAGACACACATAGTGATATTGGGCGGTAGTTCTTGGGGGTTGTCGACGGGCTTGTTTGGTTTGGGGAGTGCGATGATAGTAGCCCTCCTCCAGATCTTAGATAAGGACTGGTTGGTACGGCAACATGGGTAGGACTCCTGGAGCCAATCTAGACATCGTGGCCGCCATGCATCAGGAACTCGCTGGTATGTTATCATGCCCCTGGGCCTTTCCACTCTTTAGTTGGCTGATAGCAGAGGTAAGCTCATCTAATGAGAAGGATGTTGAAAGTACGTGACCCGTCCACGCCGGGGGCTCGACGAAGTCTGGTGATCTCTTTTTTTTTACAGAGCGAGTGTGATCCTGTTCAAGTCTTGAAACGACCATTTGCGAGGATTGCTCAGCAATTGAATTGGCAGTCACTGGACATTTCGATGGTTTGGAAATTCGCCGGTGAGACAGTTTTAGTCTTTCCAGGCTTCCGATGAGTGAGTGAAGTCGATTCCCTAGACTGTCTCCTCCCAGCGTTCATGGCATTTCCTGTCCAAGCAGTTTTGTCAGATCTGAAGCCTTGGATGATGCTTCTTCCCGGGTTCAGAATTCAGGCAATCCTGTAAAGAGTATCACATTCCTCATCCCAGGAGGGGATATACGCGACGGCAGCCACATGGGATGGTCTTCTTTACTATTATTAAGAAGAGTGTACACAGTCTGCTGTGTAAGAAAGTGGTCAGGGGGGAAGGTGGGTGTCGGGAGGTTGGGTATACTTCTGAATCCACCAGGTTCTTGAACTGGTCCCAGTCTGCCTTGCGGAAGTTCCAACTTTTCATGGCTTTGTTGGTACAGCTTAGCAGGCTCTCCTGAGCGATCAGTGATGGCTGTGTTGGGATTCGGAAAGAGGTCGAGAACAGTACGTTGAACAGAAGATGGTCTCCATGTTTGCAAAAGCAAGGCAGGATTGTAGACGTATTCCACCTTCCACAGTAGAAACTGTCTGGTTGCTTGGGGTCGTTCAAAGTTGACGCCGGATTTGAAGCCCAGTCCACTAGGGTAGCTCAATCAGGTTGGTGTTCCTGTACCCCAGGTATAATGCTATGACTGTTTTAAAGTCATCCAGCGTAGATGCAAGGGGCACCATAAGTTGGTAGATATTCTGCTTGAAGCCGATGGTTAGGTGGCTTGTAGACATTGGGGACGTGACAGAACACCTGGCAATTGGGTCGTGCCCAGTTTGCAGGGGTTGCAATTTGTTCATTGGCTGAGTTACAGCAAAGGTGGCAATCCCGTGGGTATCGCTCTCGGTGTGTGCAGCTAGGTGTAGCCGCAAATGTTCAGAATGGAACTGTCAGTAGCATTGTGTCTCTTGGAGGGGAATCTAAGTGACTTTGCGTGTTCGATGATGTTGATCTTTGCCCTAGTGAGACCTTTCACGTTTATAGTTGGAGCACTGAGATGCATCGCATCCGGTGTTGATGCTGCACTAATGAGGGCACAGACTGGCATCAGAAAGTGTCGTCTGACGGGGCATGATAAAAAGACAGTGAGATAAAAAAAGACAACAGTGAGTTAAAAAGACAGTGAAGTAAAAAAGACAACAGATTTTAGCGTAGCTCAGTGATATTCTTCGCCTGAAAAGACCAGTTTACCGGGGTCACCCGAGGAGGTTGATAAATCTGAATAAATTTTTTTTTTTTTTTTTTTTAGCTTAGACCTCACTGCGCATGCTTATCCAGTTAGTCTGTAACGTTCCTGTTTGTCTCTGTACCGGTTTGTATTTTATCTTCTTAACCAAATGAATTCAATTTCCATTTATTTTAATCACTACATTTTTACACCTTATCTTAAGTAAACATTCATTTTTCATTTCATATAAAAAACAAAACTATTTTGTATTTTAGTCAATAGTAGATTTTTGTGTTAATCCAAGAGTATAGTAAATTGACGCTATAAAATTTCTTCGATTTTTCGAATTGGGCCCTGTAGTTCTTAAGTTAAATTTACTCTTATGCATTTCAAATTACTAATGAGTGACTTGAAATAAGTTATTTAACTTTCGTATTTATTTCTATCATTATTGTTATAATAAAGTGTATAAAAAAATCTTTTTTTTTCAGATGAGCCACATTAATGATCCAAGATTCTTTTATATTCCACTCAACTGCAACACTTTACTTTTGGTGGTCTTTTTGTATTTCAGATTAACTTAATTGTGTATACTCACATTTTATGTAACAACGATCTAGCTAATCTTCATTTGATGTATTTTTTGTTCAATTATAAATTGTTTATTGGCAATTATATAAAGTACATTTAAATTGTGTAATTACTTATTTCAATAATAAAGTATCAAACCGTGAAATTATAAAAAAATATTAGTTTATTCATTTTCCTTTCATTCTTCTTCCACTTCTTGGCTCATGGGAAAATAAATACATTTACAATGCTGCAATGAAAATTGAAAAAAAAGGTCGAGTAAGAGCAAAACAAATTTTGAATAGCGCCACCAAAATGCATGGCCGATTGTAAAGCTGCAGACAAGTTACCATGGAACACTGCTCTCATACAGGAATCAGTGCCATGAAGCTCTTGGGGAATTTATGTACTATGTTCAGGGGTGTGATTGATAACGCTCATGAATGCGGAGGCGACAGCGCGGAGCCATGACTGAGTGTTACAATGTGGCAACACTTATTACCAAGCTTTCTTGTGTTCTAAAAATAGCCAACCAATCACTTTGCACAAAGTCTGCATTCTTAGCTATGATTCTTTTTCAGCCGCATTACTACTCTCTAAATGTAAACGAGTGAAAATCTCACTCCCCAAAAGAGTGAAAACTCTTTTAAAAACCCCTCCAAAATGAGTGGTTTTGTACTTAAAAAGAGCAATAAATTCCACTAAAAAAAAGAGTGACATCACTCCAAAGAGTGGATTTCCACTATTTACGTTGTTGTCCTTGTTTCACTCCCCAAAGTGTTGTCCTGGCGTTTACACTCCTCAAACGAGGGGAAATCCACTCTTTTTGGAGTGATATTTAATGTTTTTGAGTGGCTGACATAGAGTTTTACTCTTTGGGGAGTGAAATTTTTCACTCGTGTTACAATAATTTAGAGGATTATTTTCTTGTCTTGCGGAAACTGGATGCTTAATATTACGCTTTTTTGCGCTGCGTGTTCTTTGGATGTAGCTTATTCAGCAATTATTTTTTTCAGGTTGGGGGATGTGGGAGGTGTAATTGTGACTTGGGAGTGAATAAGGCTTGACCACTGACCCTCTAGAGGTCGTGGGCTTGACATATACATATCCAGGGCAAAGCTTGTGATCTACGCCGGGTGGAGGGGAGGCCCGGGGGAGGGCACTCAAATATCATGTGAGTACGCGTCACACGTAAGTCGAATTACCCCCCCCCCCGGTCAATCAAATGAACCCAAGTAGTTTTTCCCCTCGATACCCAACTGACACTCTTTTTGCAGCATTATTTCAGAGTTGCACATCACGCCCATAGTACCCAATGACATAACTTTTTAGTCAAAACTTTCACTTTTCAACTCCAATTTTTGCTTAAATTTTCCATTTATTGGGCTTCCCGTACCCCAATGAGCTACTTTCAAAACAAAATTATCTAACTAGTAAGGGCCCACAGGTGTGGCAGGAGATATAGTCCGGTCATTAGTCCGGGGAAAAATGTGAACAATAAGGCAATCGATTCAGTTGACTCTTCCACGCAACATTAGTTTCACGCTTTTATTCCGTTGTCGCCTATGGATCTCGGACTATGTACCTGCTGGTATTCATATGAAGTACTTTCAAACGGTTGCTTCCCTTCCCCTTGGTTTGGAACCGAAATCCCCAAATGCCCAAATCGAGCAGGTTGGGTCCTTCCACCACTGCAAGCTCAGTAAATCAGGTCATATGACCCTCAACGTACTTTTTGGGGGCCCTGGTGCATCACGTGTACATGCTTTCGTAAACACTGACGGACGAGGTATGGTATCACGCAGTTGAATTGTCACTGTTTGAGGAAGTGGATCTGATAAATTATAGGTCTACTGTTCATGGTTGGTTTGTGTCTAAAGTTCAGCAGATCTATCTTTTTTGGATTTTGCAAGGGATTGATCTTTGCGGCTAGGCAGCTGTTGCTAAGGTGAGTGAGAACATAAGACTTATAAAGAATTGAGATTGAAATTGAAGCTGCCTGACTGACACTGAAACTTGTTCGGCCGGGTCTACAACAATAAA
>JAMKCH010005976.1:0-97399 GCA_023653785.1 Ophioderma brevispina
GCACATCAGCCACCAACACTGCCCATCAGCCACCAATACACTGCCCACCAGCCACCATAACTGCCATCAGCCACCATACCTGCCCCTCAGCCACCATACATGCCCACAGTCACCATTACAATTGCCCTCAGTTACATACATGTCCCTCGTTCCCATACTTGGCCCAGCAGCCCCCATACAATTGCCCATCAAAGCCACCATACACATTGCCTATCAGCCACCATACATTGCCCATCATCCCCATACTGCCTATCGTCACCAACATTGGCTATCAGTCACCATACATTGCCTATCATCACCGACATGCCTCTCAGTTCACCACTCACTTCGCTACCAGTCATCAATAATACATTGTCCATCAGCACCATAACATGTCCATCAGTCCCCATACATTGTCCCATCGTCACCATACATTTTCCATCAGTCACCATACATTGCCCGTCAGTCACCACACACTATCATCACCATCCATTGCCTATCAGATCCCATACATTGCCCATCAGCCACCATACACTGTCCCATCAGCCACCATCACTGCCCACCAGCCACATACCTGGTGGGGGAGCCCATCAGTCACCATACACTGCCCATCAGCCACCATACATTGCCCATCAGTCACCACATTGCCCATCAGTTCCATACATTGCCCATCAGTTTACCTACATTTGCCCATCAGCCCCATACATTGCCCACAGCCACCAACTACTTGGCCCATCACCAGCCATACATTGCCCATCAACCCCATACTTGGCCTATCATTCACTCATAATTGCCTATCAGTCACCATACAATTGCCTACTCAGTCACCTTAACATGCCCGATCCGTCACCACGCAGCTGCCTACCAGTATCATACATACATTGTCCATCAGTCACCATACTTGTCCCTCATCACATACATTTTCCCTCAGTCACCATACAGTGTCCATCAGTCACCTACAATTGCCCATCAATCACCACACACTATCACGCCACCAATTCATTGCCTATCAGTCACCATAACTGCCCATCAGTCACCATAAGCCCATCAGTCACCATACACCTCCCATCAACCACCACACATTGCCCATCACCCCATACTCTGCCCATCAGCCACCATACACTGCCCCCAACCACCATACACTGCCCATCAGCGCACCATACACTGCCCATCAGCCACCAGTAACACTGCCCATCAGTCACCATACATTGCCTATCAGTCCCCTACATTGCCTATCAGCCACCATACATTGCCCATCATCCACCATACATTGCCCATAGTCCACCATACATTGCTATCAGTCACCATACATTGCCTATCATCCACCGTCCATGCCTATCCATCACACGCACTTCCTACCAGTCATCCATACACACATTGTCCATCAGCGCGCCCCATACATTGTCCCATCAAGTCACCATACTTGCCCTATCGTCACCCATACATTGCCTATCAGTCACCGTACATTGCCTATCAGTCACCACGCACTGCCATACCATTCATCATACTCATTGTCCATCAGTCCACCAAATACATTTTCTCATCAGTCACCTACATTGTCCATCAGTCACCATACCATTGCCATCAGTCACCACACACTATCAGCCACCATTCATTGGCCTATCAGTCACCATACACTGCCCATCAGTCACCATACACGGCCCATCAACACCACACATTGCCCATCATCCACCATAACACTGCCCATCAGCCACATACACTGCCCACCAGCCACCCATACACGCCCATCAGCACCAATACACTGCCCATCATTCACCATACATTGCCATCAGTCACCATACCTTGCCTATCAGCCACCATACATTGCCCATCCGCCACCATACAGTTGCCCTCAGGTCCACATACATTGCCTATCAGTCACCATACTTGCCTATCCGTCACCGGGTACAGTGCCTATCAGTCACCACGCACTGCCTACCATCACCAAACTACTTGTCCATCAGCCACCATACATTGCCCATCAAGTCCCCATACATGCCTATCAGTCACCATACATTGCCTATCAGTCACCGTACATTGCTATCAGTCACCAACTACTCATATGGGCACGAAATCGCTGGTTCAGCGGCAGCGACTCCCTCGTGGCTTGCCCTGCCTGGTCATATGGAATGTGGGCCGGAGGCCCCGGTTCGAATCCCTCCACGGATGTCCACCTTTGGCTTTAGGATCTTAAGCCCTTAACCACCCCTTCCCTTCGCTCATCTGGAACGCAAAAGCAGTTATGTAAACCTAAAAGGCAGTTAGGGCTATTAGGGCAGGATTCTGCGGGCATAATTTTGCGCTTTGTTGGTGATATGTTGACGTGTCAGCAAAATCACTTAGCAGTGTAAAAATCAGGTTACTGTTGATATTTGGAAAGTGAACTAAATTATGTGTCAGTGATTTGGTCAAAATTCTAAAAGATATCACTTCCAATTGCTAAATTCGTCTGTAGTATACTATACCCCGCTCCCCCAGGGGAGGGGGGTGGCGCATTTTGAAATTGCATCAGCAAATGGACAGTTTTGCTGGCAATCACCCTCTCCAACATGGCCCCATTGAAAATGGTCCTGGGGATGCCGCTCCCTGGTCAGTAATCCGCCTAAACCAAACTGAACAGGGTACCTCCTCAAAAAAATTAGCTTATATAAGACAGGCGTTCAAGCGATAATAGCACATTTTTGAAGAGCACCCCCAATTTTCTCGCAATTTTTGTTAGATCTTGCCTTAGTTGTATTGGTAATATGCTAGTAACGAGGGGGCAAACCTGTGAATGCTATAGCTCAAAATTGCTGTCACAAAAAGGAATTTTGTAATTAGAAAATAATGTAATATTGGAGATCTCCGTTAATAATTCAAAATTCAACGGCTGCTGAAACATCCGTTTCAATATGAATTAGCCGGGAAAATTGCGCTGAGAAAAGGTAAAAACAAAAAAAAAAAAAACAAACACACCTCCCAAACCCCGCCCCCCAGGCCCCCCCCTTCACCCACGCCCCCCTCCCACTAAAACATAAAAAAAAAAAAAAAAAAAAAAAAGAAAAAAAAACTAAAAAAGGAAGAAAAAAAAGAGAAAAAAAAAAAAAAAAAAAAAAAAAAAAAAGGACGCAGGGACACCACACCAAGCGACAATCTAAAAAAAAAAAAAGCAATCAATGTCTACGTTCAATCCATTAGTTGTTCCGTCAGGTCAATTTCAAGTCAACTTAGAGTCATTTTCGTGAGGTGAGTCATTATTTCACCATGGACGGAAATAAATTTGGCGGTTTCAGTCCATCCGCCATTAATAAAATCAGGATCTCCCCGATTCTAATTACAAAATCGTCTTCTTTTCTGCATTTTTAGCATGTCCATTTCACGTAGGTATAGTAACAAAGACAATTACCAACATATATGTGGGCAAAATCAGCAAATTTTGTGAAATGGCAAGCGCTCATTTGAAAAATGTGCCATATTGCTTAAAGAACATATAATATATCATTTTGAATGCTAACATTCCTTATAGTGCTCCTCATTTTGGTCGGTGGTCTGAGCCTCAAAACAAGAATATGTCTAAGTAATCGGTGGCTTCCTCAGAAGTTCACTTTTAAAATTGGGTCAGCACTGTCTGAACACACAACAATGATCAATTTAAAAATAATCATATCTGGCGTGCGTAAGTCTAGTGGCTCAATGCACGCAAACAAACAGTAGCGGCAAAAACTATTACGTGTGTTCATCGGGGCACCGAAGAATTTTTGTAGGCTTCCGAGGGCATGTATTGCCAAATTTACGGGGAATGCCTTAATGACAGGGGAATGTTTTAGAAGAGACTTTAAGATGAGTAACACTCAAATCCTCTCTGTCATTTAAAAGGCTAACTCGCACGTATTTTCAAATATAACTTTTTTTCGGATATAACTTAAACAATAGTTACCCTAGAACTAAATATAGTCACCTCAATGCCCAGTTTCAAAGTTTTGAGATGAAACTATATATTTGCAGTATAAGAAGTACGCATAGGATGCTCCTGTATAAACGACAAATTCCGATTTGGAATTTTCCGTCGATTTTCATAAAAGGAAATTGATTGGAGCAAATAACTATTTCACCACAGCTTGATTAGTATGTGGTTCAGGTCAGTATGAACCTGCACAAAAATCAATTTATTAGGGCACCATCCTCGTAAATCCACCTCTGAGTCGGCCTTTAAAAGAAGCAACTTTTGACAGCACGCTCCGTTCTCAAGGAATTTTGCCCGATTAATTTTAAGATTTGGACTAAATATTTGCATACATGAGAATGTCATAAGAACTAAATAAGTTTCAATATGATTCTGTGACACTGGCTCAGAAACAGGAAAATAGTGGTGGATTTTAAGGGGAATGGTAGTCTACAGGCGTGTGGGGGGGGGGGGATCACATATGAAATGGATATGGGTGCAAAGCTGGGGCGGCTTCCGAAAACCGCATGGGGCATTCGGTGACAAGAGGGTCTTGGGTGACATTTTCAAAATATATGTAGTGTCTTTGGTGACATTTTTTCAATAATTGGGGTCCTTTTGTTGGGTGACATCTTTCAAAAAATAATGGTCCTTGGTGACGCGATGCTGAAATGGGGGTGCTTACAGCCTTACAAATTGCAGCATCTACCAGATCACCACCTCCAATATTTGAGTGGCCCCCCCGACGGCCCGGAGGTATAGGAAGTCGCAACGGGGGTAGCATTTCATGTAGAGAAATCAATCTCTCGCAGGCTAAAGTCGTGAGGATGAACTAGCGAGCTTTCAGAAGGACAAGGTCTAGATCACACTGGGGATCTTCGTTCAATCCATTCAGTAACTTCTCTGGGGAATGAGTGGTGCAATTTTATAAAAAGTGTCGGGGCAGGACTTTACACCGTGCTATTTTTACTTTCGTTTGTAATAACATTGGAATGATTGTCTTGAGACATTCTCTCACTGATTTTCACAGAGGATTTCCTCATTTGGCTAAGGCTTTTTGGAAGATTGTGTCTTTAGATTATATTGAGTATTTTAAATTTAATCCCCGCCTGAGGACTACTTTTTCTTATCAGTACTTCTGATTGGTCTAATACTTAATATTTTATTAAATTAAAAATTTTTAAATACACCCAAAGACCCTATTTCGGAGGAAATTTTTAAGATTTTAAATTCCTAAGAAAGCAATGTCCTTGATTGGCTCAATAATTATTAAGCATTCATTTTACCTATCGGCAGTTCCGTTCTTAGAAGGTAAGTGGCCCAATCTGGTATCGCAGCATATCTCAGCACTGCTAAATCCACTGACTTACTCAATGAACTAGGATGAGATTTTTATTACTGTCGTGAAACTTTTGTCTACAGGCCGCGTAACAATGCATTTATCTTGGTAGGGGAGGCAGCTTTGTCGCAAATTAGAACTAAAGATCCCGCTAAACACCAGCAATGTGTTCATAAAACTCCAATGCCAGGATCTGAGTAACAATAGAGGTCGTTAGTGGCTGAGTGCACCCTGGGGAGCCAGTAAAAAATTATAGGCTGATTTTACAATGCTTTGGTGAAAATCTGGTGTCTACCCCTTCCGCCTTGCAAAATGGCCCAAAACAATTGTCAACAACAAAGAACTGAAATTTCTCTTCAATTTGTGGGGGACAGATTTTATCGGCAAAATTAAACTATGACTCGCTCTAAACATTACCGGTTTGTCGGGCTAAAAACTGCAAATCGCGGACCCTGGGGAAGCGGACAATGGAGAGGCTGAGTGCATCACTGGGGTGGGGGAGCTGAGGGGTCGGTCTATTTTTGTTTAGACCCGCTAAAAAATCAGCTTGCCTTTAAGCACGCAAAACCTTTCAGGAAAAAAACAAAACAAAAATTGGATGCTAGGCACCGCTAAAGCTCCTTCCTCCTTTTCTCTTCACATTTAGGCACATAGATTTTCAGCAAAAAAGAAATTTCTGGGCAATTTGTTCTCAAATGGTAGTGCCTAGGTCGCCTGAAGAAGCAGATGAATTTTAGCCTCAAAAATATCATATACATAAAACATATAGGATGCTAGTCGAAGCCATTGAGGTGTTTAGTGCAATCGCCACAATGCACCAGTTTGGAAATTTCACACACGCCCTCGGAATAGGGTCATGTGACGCACATAAAAGCTCCTATTCTTAAGGCACATAAAAACTTTGACTTAAACCCTCATTTATCCGCAAAAGCAGTAGTACTTAGGGAAGTTTGTGGCATGATTATGAATTTCTTTTATCTTTAAAACTTTTTGGAACACTTTTTATTCCTAAGTGCTGACATGTGTTTAGTAACATTATCGGTCTATGGCACATTGCTTATGCATCATGGATGATTCAGAAACCCTCCTGGGTAAAAGTATAAAATGCAATGTGGATTTTATTATAAATCATTTTGTTTACGCCATAAGAGCGAGGGCTGATTTGGGGCTTAAAGGCAACTATCAGTGATTTTGCGGTAGCTAGAAAAAAATGCAGATTTTCACACTACGAGCAAGCACTTAATTGGAATGATAGATCTCTATATCTTTGAAACCTGCCGTTTTCTTCTTTAATGTCACATTCTTCAGTTTCGAAAGTAAATTACGGGAATTCTACAGACGTCCTTTTTTAAGCTATGCCTTCAAATTTCACTATTTTGACTCATTTGGGTAAATCACTGATAGTGTCTTTAATCATTTCAGGTGAGGGCTATTAGCTTTACCACTGTGCTAAAAAAAATTCTTGAGGTGCAACTATTTCACAATGTCGCACGTCCTCTTTATGTTACAATTTGAGGTATCCCAATCTGATATAGCCTGGCTATACAGGTAAAAAGTTAATTTACCAACACTTGTCATTTTCTGGATCTTAAGAAGTTAAATTGCTGTACTTTTGTGAGGCAATTATGCATATCGTTTGAAAACCAAAATCACAGAAAATATTCTACTTGTTCCCCAAACTTTATCCAGAATGTTGCATGAAGTGGTAAGTTAACCGCAGCACAAGTCCAATCCTATGGGCGCCTATTTAGTAGGCACATTTTTGCTTCTATTAATGCCCAATAGGCTCTGGACTGATTTAACCTCACTTGCATACCGGATGTTTTTGGTGTAATGCTTCCTATGTGAGTGAGAGAAACAACATATGAAACAAATTAGACCAAATCGGGTCACACACCTTTCAGTTCCCTAGTTTCATCAGACATCCTTCTGCCTGGATTAAGATGAAATTACTATTTTGTTACTTGTTTTTGTTATTTGAGGATAATTGAGTGGTTTTTTCCAAAGTTGTAGGTGTAAGGCAGTACCTGAGGACGCATTTATGCATAAAACTTCTATGTGGTAGAAAACATAATGAAAGTTGTTCCGCATGTATTGAGTACAAGTAAACTAAACCACTCTCGTCATAAAATTAGTACGCCGTTGGCATTAACCGACGACAAATGAGCAGGGGGGTTTTTAAAATTTCCTCTCTCTGAAAAACGGGATGGCAAAATGACCAAAATTTTCATTTTTCATCCTCTCTCATCTCTCTTTTGGAGAATTTTGACCATTTTAAGCCTAAATTGGGCCAAATAATGCAAAAAATGGGAGAATTTTCAAACAAATGTTGGTTCCGTTCAGAATCTAGTAGGAGAGAAATTACTTGGGAGCAGATTGGGATTGTTTTGCCCCCTCTGCAAGTGGATATGAAAATGTCAAGTTGCATTCTGCGTACTGCGTAAGGTGCTTTCGAACGCTGTGTACATCACTCAGGACTGATTGATTTCTGGTCATGTGGTTATTTGTTTTTAATTCCATGATAAATGATATTTATAAAAACACTGCTTACATCTAATTCTTATTGTTTTCTCTGCATACACTTACATTTACTTTTGCTGAAAAAAGGTAACAAAACAATGCACTCTGCGTTGAATTTAATGCTTGTTCACTCACCCGATCAGCTCTTAGATGCATCAAATGCTCTGCTGGCGTGGCATTGATTTGTCCGCTTTTCTTTGTCAAGAAATGCATTCAGTATTAACATATAAAAATATACAGAGCATTAAAGGCAGTGTTGGAGTCAATTTGAATTTTAAGGCAGCTATGTTAATTCTTTGGGTCCTATGCAGAACTAGGGGCAAAACTAGAGATGTTACGATCACGCATCTAATCTCTTAAAGTGCACTTTAAATTTCATAGTTTGTAAGGTGGGGTAGACACAACATGAATTGTTACTATCTGTGCAGAGCTGGGGTTGGGCTGTGGTGGGTAATTGTTGCTGGTAGAGTTTGGTTTTCGTTGGTTCTGGGCTGGGCAAGAGGTGCGGAGAGGCTGGGGGGTCACACCGACAGGGTAGCAGAAGCTAACAAGCTCCATCCCATGCCGAAGAAACCAATGGAGCGAAGCAGCTCTTCAATTTCAAAAACCGTGGAGCTTAAGTTCAAAGGAAAATGTTAAATACAAGCGAAGGAAATTGAGTGACCCATTTCCATACTACAAATTCCAATCACTCCTCTTGCACATAGTCGATGTGATAGAACATAGACACGAACCTTGAAAGTGTGGGTGAATGTGTTTGTAGCGGCATGTAGAGCTCACTAAGCCCTCGTGTTGGCGACTGCAAGTCTAGAATGTTTCAGCACTGTGTGTGAACAAGTAAAACAAAGTGGTGTGAAAAAAAAACATTGTTGGTACAATAACATCAGCAAAAAAATGGACCCAACGTGGGAATTTGGGGGAAAAGTAAAAAAGGGGTAGGGGACAAAGCAAAGACAAGAGACTAGGAAAAAAAACTTCGGTACAAATTTTTGAAGTCAGACATAGACTAAAGAGGCTTGAAAACCCTAACTCGCAGTTGGAGCTTGTATATCCGATGTTATTTTTCGTGGCAATGGGTTGATAGTCCTAAATGGGGACACAACTGGTCGTATAATAAACAGGAACAGTAGAACAAACTGTAATAAAACACATCGCAGACTTGGGAAGAAACTAGGACACCGAAGACATACGACACCAGACAGTAACCCCCACCGATACATTGCCCAGGGTGGTCGGACCGAATTCACAGAAGACAATTAGAGAGGGCCATGCAGAACGCATCCCAGACATTGCGTAGCGTGCCCCCATAATCAGTGCGCCTAAATATCAGGCACACGCAGACAAATAGGCTCATCTACGCACCTCAATCAGAGCAATGGAGGCAGGCCTACGCAGCCCAACCGTAGGGCCAGTCCGGCACACGAACAACATGGCCTATCAGTCACCAATACTTGCCCAGGCAGCAAATCCACCAGAGGCCACGGGCCATCACACCCGCTAGACCTGGGCCCCGAATCGAGCCCACCATACAGTCTGAATATCAGGCATTCTCACCGGCGCACAGGCCTTAGACATTGTACCAGAAAGGGCCAGGGTCCGAGCAAACACCACCGGTAAACACTGGCTAGCACACCATAGCATTGCCATATCAGCCCCCAGACACACAGACAGGCCCAGCAGCCACCAGACATTGCCGCATACATAGACAGTCCACCATACATACACATGGTCACCAGTGCCAGCAGCGCACACGGGCCGTACACTACTGCACCAGACAGGGCCGAGCAGCAACCACACCATGGGCCGAGCAGCCCACCACTACGCTGACCGTCAGTCCTACGTAGAACAGGCCGACAAATCACATACATTGCACCAGCAGGCACCGAGACAGGGCCCAGACAGTACACACATGCACTTGCCCCTCAGGCACCAACATGGCCCACGCAGCCACCATAACGGGGCCGCGCAAGCCACCCATAGGACGTCCCCAGCAGTGAATGCACAATACAGTGCGCACTCGTAAGCGCACCAATACAATTGTGCCCGATGGCCAGAAACAAAGGAGAGAAATACAGAGGGCGTCGACCATACATTGCCTATCACCACGGGCATACAATTGCCCGGATGTCAGCCACAAACATGTGGCCGCACAGCCACCAGACATGGAAATCAGGCCACCATAACATTGGCCCATCAGCCACCATACATTTAAGCTATGCAGCCACCATACTGCCGTGCTCAGCCACCATACATTGCCTATCGGCCACGGGGGTCATAACGGCCTATCGCCACGTCTCTGTACATTGTCGATCAGGCACCATAACATGTCGGCATGCAGCACACCATACAATATGGCCATCACGCCACCATACATGCTCCATCGTCACATCCATTGCCCCTATCAGCCAGGTTGCTAAATGGCTCACCTCCTTTTTGAGATATTTGGACATCGCAATAATTTGATTGATTGGTTCAAGAACTTTCCGAATCCTAAAAACACTTTAAAACTCAAAATACAAGGAAAACAATTGAATGATTTTGCCACTATTATACAATTCCAGAAAAATTTGGTTGTATGATTTAATTACTTGAATCAGATCAAAATCACTTTGAATTCCAGACATGATTCCTGATGGGTTTGAAATTTTGCCCATACGGGTATTTAAGATTCACTTCAGGTGGCTAGAATTGAGGTTTATGTTTTAAAAACCTGGAATAGGCCACATCCAAAACTAGTGCATGAGTATTTGCAAAAACTTTTGGTTGTATTGCACAAAGTTTACCTGACATTTGACATAAAAGTCGGCATCTACAGATCAGCAAAGTCCAGACAGTCTAGAGGTTCGAGTGAATTGGTCCTTGTTTTGGGTATTAGTTGTGCCTCTAAGAAAACCAGGCACGACAGAAAATACTAAATCATCTTATTACACGCAATACAGCGTATTTGGCTATTCACTTCAGATGTGCGGTCTATATACATTGGTAAGGCATTCCAGACAATCATGCCAAAAACTCGTGGGGTGGATAAAAACAGTGATGTTTAATGGTGACTGCGAGGGGGTGGCGTCTTCTCCCAGAACAGACACGTAATGCCTCAATGTCTATTTAAAATCACGTAGTATCCGAGATCAGCAATGCTTGGGAGACAACGCACCCTGAGAGATATACGGGTGGTATAGGACGGTATCAACGACAACACGTGTTATAGACAAATCAAGAGGAAAAGGCGGTAGCCATATATTAATTGCGGACCCTCATTGTAAAACCGATAAACACTGGAACACATAATCGACACGTCGTTCAAAGTATCCCGTTAATGTCCCCGGAAATCCCAGATGACGACAAAACTGCCGGTTTAATGACTTAACCGTGCCTGAGTACATCGCTAGTGCACCAAGAGGCCTGACAGGGAGGTGCTTATCATAGACAGTGCGTGGTTCCCACAATACTTGGCGGACGATGGTATACAAAGCAAGAGCCAGACTCTAAGACGCAAGAGGAGACACAAAAAGCTGAGAGATAAGGGGACAGAAATATCGGAAAGAAAAACCCAGAGGGTTACGGTTTCAGGAGACGAATGAATAACCATAGACTGTGGCTAGACTGATAGATTGGCTAAAATAAAACAAATTAACAATGAATGCAGAAAACACTGATGAATAATACCAAGACGCATGTAGGAAGCAGGGGGGAGGACGGCTACAAAACAAAAGGGTGGAGACAGAGCGATGAGAATGAACCAAAGGAAGAGACACAGGACGGACGGGGGGACTTGGGGTAAGCGGGGGCGGCGGACTAAGAAACCGGAGGGCGAGAATGCGCACGCATAAGTGCTAGAGAAGATACGAAAGACAGGGGGAGCACCAGCGTCCCACGGCAGAGCAATCTTATAAGTCCCCCTAAACAGACACTACGTCGGTATCAGTAACAGCGGCCTCGTCGCGGCTTCAGATATCAACGCCGGGGCAGCGGGAGGCAAGCTAGCGGTCGTGGGTGGGGGTACGGGTAGAATCAGGACTGGTGAGTTCTGGTGACAATGTTCTCGCCCTTTCTGACTGCTTGGCGGTCGCCAGGGCAAGCCGAAAGTCGGCTTCTGTCGAAGAAAATGTTGAATGGGAGAGGTGTTGTCATCGCGCGCAAGGTGAACAAAAAATTATAGTGACAGTCCTATATACAGCTACATGATTTATAAACTCGTCCTCACTCACTTTTGTCTCCATCATGATGCAGACTTTAGAGTTTGGTATAATAACAATATCTTTAAGGTACATAAATATACTATGACAACACGGGTCATAAAGGATTAACATTCTAGGTATTTAAAGCATGTTACACGATTGGTTCATCAAAAATCAAAGCAAGGGATGCATCCATAATGCGTCGAGACGTAGTGATTTTATTCCGGCGGGGACCGGACCGTTGGCGCGGATAAAAAATATGTGGATGTCACCCAAATGTATTGGGCATAGTTGTTGGATTGTGATTAAACAAGCAACAAAATAACAAATACATCGGTCCTACGACGCCATCTCTGGCTTGTGTCGCCTGCTTCATCGGGGCGGTTAGTGATAATTGGGTGATAGGCCTAAAACGATGACGCTTTGACCATTGTATTTGACCTCTGACCTCATCAACAATGCAGGATCCCATGTTTGCACCTATGATTCTAAGTTTGGTTCGAATTGAAGCTTCAACGTTTTCAAATGATGTCAATTTTAACACACATTTTTCATTCAGCCTATTTTATACTTGACCTCACATGAGCGCTTTGACCTTGGTATGCGATCTTTGACCTCATCAAGCATGCAAATGAGGGAATCCATGTTTGCACCATATGATTATAATGTTTTGGTTGCCAATTGAACTCAACTTTCAATGAGGATCATATTTTAAGGCTTATTTTCTAGGCCCTATTTTACAATCTGAGCCTCAGGCAGCTCACATGACGGCTATTGACCCTTGGTGTGTGACATTTGTACCGTCATCAAGGAAAGTGTGGGGGGATTCCATGGTTTGTCAACTGTGAGCCCAAGTTATGGTTTAAAATCATCAAAGTATGAGGATATTAGCATGAGCATAATGGGGTTACCCCTTATTTCATTCAGCACAGGACATCACAAGCTACCAACAGATGCAAGCCAAACAGACTTACACACAGTGGAGCAAAGTTATCGGCCCTATGTGTCTCTCCATGTCCTAGGGCAGGTGACATCAAAAAATATGTGATGAAATATATAATGTATTTATGTAGCAATAATTATTTTATTAGAATACAAACATGGGTTATCGCAGTGACCACAAATGGCTTCTCCTTGTAAAATAGTCATTTAATTAAAATCTAAAGTCAAAAATTCACAAATAGTACTACATTGACTTATAAAAAACATACGCAGTGCATAAATGTGGTTCTGTGAACACACACTACACCGGGATCACATCAACAGCTGCAAAAGACACACCCTCGCACTACACCGGGCCGTTAGCACTAATTTGCTTATCAACTGTGGTTGTACAACAAATTAACATGGTATCGGCTCGATGTACGAAGGAGATATATGCCATGAGTTGTTGAATAGTGTAAATGCACTAATTAGGTTGAATATATGTTTTTATGAGATATGTGATCCAAGGTCTTTCAAAAAGCTAAAGAAATTTTGGAAGCCATTAGTGCTCTGAACTTTGGTCCTGATTGCCGTCCCCTGAAAAAATGGTGCAACTTCTTCTAAAAATGGAATACGGCTAGAATTAGATGATGATGGAGAAGCAGACAATAGGAATATTGTATCGTCTTTAGGGTTAAGTACGTTTGCCTTTTGTACCGCAGGGTCCTCAATTCAATTGTACATAAAGTTGGCATTTTTGTTAAAATGACATTCTGGTAAGCCTCGACACAATTATGAGAACCTGCGGGGGTGCGTGTATTATGGATGAATTCAGTCCAGGTAGTGAATCATAAACAAAGCAGGCGCGTACTAGAGGGATTCCGCATTTAAAATGGCCGCAGATGTTCTCTGAACATGTATGATGATTTCATTGTGAAATATCTAAACGCTCATGGTTTAGTACGCAATTCAATCCGCTAAATGGCTAGCGCTTTCAAAAACAGGAAGTACATCCTTCCGGCGCTCCGATCTTGTATATGAGAGAGTTCTTTTCTGAGGAAGTAAACAAATCGCACGTTTGTTATTTTAGCTGTTTGTTCTGCTTGAATGCTCGAGTTAAAAGGTGGGAACGCATGTCAGAGTTAGTCATGTATATGGTCTGGATTTTGTCTCTTATATGGGACCGTAACTTCAAACATCACAAGGTTGGGCAATGAACAAAAATATGAATTCAATTTTGAACTTCGGAAGAATTCCTGATTAGATCAAGGCAAACTTTTTACAAAGTTTCTAATGGTTTGCAAGTGAAAGGGATAAAAACTTAGCAAGGTGTGCCAACCTTGTGAGGGGGAGAAATGGAGAAACAGGAAACAAGACAGGACAGGGGCCAGAAAAAAAAAAAACAGTTTCATTTTTGTGATTGTAGACCTCTGGTCTTTTTTCTCTGTTGCTCTGTAACTTATTATAGCTATAGTGCAGTGCACTCTTTCTCTTATGTTCTGCAATTTCTTGTGTACTTTGCTTGTTTGCTGTTTGTTTTGTGCTCTTTAAAGACACTATCAGTGATCCACCCGAAAGAGTCAAAATATTTGAAATTGAAGGAATAGCTTAAAAGTGAAAGTTATTTTTACCAACTGAAAAAATTGATAAAAAAGGAAGAAAACAACATTATTCAACGATATGAATCTCCATTCAATTACGTGTTGTAGTAAGTGTCCGTACGGACAGTGATGACTAAAATATCCAATTTTGTCCTTATTAGGTTGCTTTTGGTCTTTACACTTGTAGGGTATGTTAGGATACCTATTCTTGGAACGGACATGCAAAAATCTGATTTTTGATAATATTTTCAATTTTCTGATCGAGCTAATTACTAACTTTGCCTTTAATTCATTAAAATGCACAATGTCTGTCCGGTGCAGCCTTGTAGCTCTGTCTTTTTCTCTGCAATTTCACTGCAATACAATATTGTATGTTGTCATTGTTTTGTGCTTTTAAATTCATAAAGTGCACTTTGTTGTCTGTCTTGTCCTTCCCTTTTATCCTTGCCCAGTCCTGTCTTGTTTCCTCTTTCTCCTGTTCTCCCCACTGTTAATAAGTGTGGGGGACTTTTGAAGCCCATAATTTTTTTAGTTAACAAGTTGAAGGGAGAAGCAGTGATAATGCGAGAGAATAAAAAAATGTGGAAATACAATTTTGTTAGCATATAAATCAAAGTTAGGTATGTACAATTCCATATAACTACTTTAATGTATGAACAAAAAACCCAAATAGTAAAAAAATATTTGTGGAAATTTGTCATACTGTCTCCCACAAACAGCGATGGCACCTCAAAATCTATACTAAACAGCTGATTGTGGTTTACACCAGTACAGAATAAGCAAAGATCAACAATGTATGTGTTTGAGGTCAAACTAGACAGGTCATGGTGCACAATTTTACGCTTATAAATCTGGGATATTCACAGCAAAAGGCTTTTTTGATCTCAAGTCGGAATTTTTATACGCACGCATAGAAATTACCAGAATCTGATTAAAAGTACCGCCTTGTCTTTAATACACAGAATTCAAGCCAACCACTTGCAGGTTATGTTAGCACATCCATGCCAGTACAAAAATACCAAAATAGTCAGAAGGAATTATGGAAGGCAGGGTGGAAACGGAGTACGAACAGATTTTTTTCTATTGACAGATTTTAGTTGATTAGGACCCTAGCCAATAATTTCTGGAGGGTGTGCAAAATTTCATTCAGTGGCATTTTTTTTAGAAATCCAATATGGCTGCCACCACTCTAAAATTCATTAAAGTGGTCATACTTTTGTGCTCTATATCCAGGTTTTCAATCACGATGAATCTATTTCAACAGGTACTTGATGTTATTTGATCATAAAATTACCATCAATTCCAATATGGCAGCCCAGAAATCCAATGTAGCCTGAAATCATTAAATTGACCATAATTCATCAAGTTTTTTGTGATAGAGACATATTTTGGGCTTTTTACCCAGTAGAAACTTATATCTAACATTTCTGATAGGTTAACATGCTTACAAATCAAAATGACATTCAATATGGCTGCCTTTTAAGATCATTAAAACTTACAAATTGTCTTATAGTGATAATATATCGGCTGTCATCTTGAATTTTACATATGTTGTCAAAATAAAAATACCAGATATTAGTTTGTAATGCTCAACGACATATATCTCATACTTTAATTTAAACTTTTAACTTGATTTTTGGATGCTATAACTAAATAAAATGCAGATATATTATAATGTATAGGTTTTAAAGAAGATAAAAAGGCAGGTATATTGGCTACCATTATAACATTTTTGTATGTTAACGAAACAAAAATGCCGGATAAGGATGTCTAATGGTCAAATACTTATCTTATATATTAATTTAGACCTTTATAATAATAATTGGGTGATACAACTACATACTACAGATATAGATTTTAAATCTCTTTAACAGCGGCTATATTGGCTGCCATCTTAAACTTTGAGAAAGGTAATAGCACAGAAATGTCCATATAAGGATTTTAATGATCAAGATACAGAGATCGTATAATATAAATCATAAGGCATAGATATAGACCGTTGAATCCTGCGTCTCATAGCTTGCTTAATTACAGAATAGCTTGAACGCAGTCCGGTATGTTGTTGAATCGTTTGTGAGGTGTTTTTCAAAGAACACTTGTAGAGCATGTTCAATTTTAACAGATTTTGAACGCCTACAGAACATATTTTAGGTGTTCTGGATGTATTCTGTATCTAATAAATAGGTATACTGAAAGAGTTAAGATCGCTTGAATGGTTCCAGGCGCATATTTGATTTTCTAACATGATTTCGGCCATATTGGATTTTCAAAATTGCCACTGAAACAAATTTTGCACACCCTCAAAGAATTATTGGGTTAGGTTCTAATGAACTAAAATCTATCGATAGAAAAAGTCTGTACTCCATTTCCACCCTTCGAGCTGTGTGCACATAATTCCACCTGACTAAAATACAAATTTTGATGATTTTTTTCGATGTTTCGGATAAGCAAATCCCTGCGTGTCCCTTTAATGAGAAAGCATTTCATTTTTTGCGAACTTGAAAATGAATATCGCTGATGTTACTCATATGCAGTACCAATTACTGACACTAAAATTTGCACCAAAATACTCTCCACATATTACACACATTTCCTTGTGCACTAAATGCTCCCTCTCCACAAACCACAAAGAATATTTACTAATGCAACACAATGTTCTTTCAAGCAACCATTATCTCCTCCATCAGTTTACTTTCTATTTAAGCTTGCTTTCTTTCATCCCTTGGGGAAGACCTTCCGTAGAGATATCCCAGCACTTCGGGTGGCACTCATTCTTGTGTTTCTATTGAAGACACTACTTTCATGTTAAGCCCCGGACAGGAGCTTAAACGAGGCATGACTTGCAGTGGTTAAGCGTTGACTTCCCCAGGAATTGTTGAGAGGAAGCTCCCACAAGTAATCCCTCCCGGTGAGGTAGAGTATGTATGGACTTTAAATGGGATGTGAGCAACAACACAATCAAGAAGAATTTAGTTACAGTATTGAATGATAGAAATACAATGGACATGCTGGGAGACCCTTGTCTGAATTCATCAGGTCATCTAAGCTTGTCATGTGAGTGTACGAAGGTCATAAGTGCAATAGCTGCCATGTGATACATCTGTGTGCTGTCATGTATTAGGATAACTCTCAATTTATCTTTCCTTGAGTCAGTGGCTCTTGCAATGGTTCTTCAGGCAAATGTAATGCCTTTAGAACCATTTCAAGAGCCACTGACCAAAAACTTGGCATAATAGTATGTTTTGGGAATTTGACAAATGGCAGCTATTGCAATCACCTTGTTGCACTCACATGACAACTTATACAAAGTGCAATAGCTGCCATGTGATACACCTGTGTGCTGCCATGTATTAGGATAACTCAATTTATCTTTCCTTGAGTCAGTGGCTCTTGAAATGGTTCTTCAGGTAACTGTCACCTCAAGAACTATTCCAAGAGCCACTGAGTTAACCCACTTCCTCAATTCAATTGATTGTGCCCGGGGGGGGGGGGGGGGGGGGGGGTTTTTTTTTTTTTTTTTTTTTTTTCACCCCTTACTATAACAATGGGTCGTTTTTCCCACCATGCTACTATATTGATGGGTCATTTTTTGAGGTCATTGCTACTATATAAATGGGTCCATTTTTCAATTTTTGGTCGCAATTTACTATAAAAATGGGTCAATTTTTCTGATTTTCAGTAAAATCACAATGAAAATGGTTGATTTTTCCGATTTTCGGAAAAGTTACTATGAAAATGGGCCAATTTTCCTAAGATTACTATGAAAATGGTGCGAAATTTCAAAGCCAACTATAGAAATGGGTCGAAATTTCGAGACCAACTATATAATGGGTCATATTTTTGTACAATTTGGTCACTATAAACATGGGTCGATTTTTTTTACTCGGCGGACGCACACCTGTACCCAATTTTGGGTCGAGTACCCCCCCTGGATTGTGCCGCCTGAACCATTTCAAGAGCCACTGACAAAAGACTTGGCATAATAGCATGTTTGATGAGAATTTTCTGACAAATGACAGCTAATATTGCACTTACAACCTTCTTCGATGCTTTTGCTTTGCACTTCAATTGAGAAAGTACTCACCACAACTCATTAACTAATATCAATAAGTGGGTTAACTCAAATGTCACTGGTTTGGTTAACTTTGTCCCATTTTATTTAGGATTTAGTAAAAAAAAAAAAAAAAGAAAAAAAAAAAAAAAAAAAAAAAAAAAAAAAAAAAAAAGAAAACTTAAAGACTTTATTACCGGCCTATATTGAAAGGCGGTATGAGGTATGCCACCCCAAGAATGTTTTTTTGGACCGATTTTCAGACTCCCATTTCAAACTTGTTTTAGTTATACAGACACCACTTTTCATGAAAGAATTTTACTTCCAACTTTAAATTTGGATGGAATTGTCCATTAAGCTCTTTTCAGTCTTGTTTCTGACACTTAACTAACGCTAATTCATCCAGACCATTTTTTCACCTCAAATCTGTTCCACAAACCCTTTTTGTTGAATGTTCTGGATGGCAAACATATCTTCAAAAATATTGAGTGCCTCCTCGGGGGATCTGAACTTTGAAGGATTGAAAGCTATAGAGCATTTACCCTTCCCCTGACTCGATGGTTGGAGTCTGAAAGGGAGACTAACTTAGACCCCAGGGTTAAACCAGGGTTAGTCGCTAACAAGAAGGGCACCACTCTTGTTTCCTTACACCATACTCTAAAAGTATGCTGTACAGGGTGCAGAAAATTCCTCATTGAAGGGCTGTTCCAGCCCCATCCATCAGGAATTTTTCTCACCCGTTAACATTTTAACTTTCCAGTTTTTGGAAAGGAAACAGGTCCCCTCTTGTAGGACTAACCCTGGTTTAAAACCAGTCTAAAGTTAGTCCCCTTCAGAATACCACCCAAAATGGACATCCTCAGATAATCTCTGACATTCGCTCAAGAATACAACATCTTGCCATGACAATATCTCACGGTACTTTACAAACAATGTAGGATTTGGTACTGGTCCAAGTCGTCGCAAGGGGGTGAGCGTCATGGAAAAATCTCTTGGGCCACTGACTAATTCTGAACAGCCCGTTAACAACAATCAAGATAAAACTGTAGATACGGTTTACATTTTGAAATTGTGCTGGATTTGTGATATCTTGAAAGGTATGAATAGGTTGTGAACAGGATAAACCCCATGGGTGTGTGTCATATTACATCCTCTTTTCCAGTTTTGTAAACATGATGCACTTATTTGGGTTCGATAAGGGCATGCATGAACGCAGTTAAAAGTAAATTCAGGTTTTTAATTAAAATTTTGTCATCAGATTTTCTTACATTGTCAAACTAATAACACCAGAAATATTCATGTTTAAAGTTTGTGTGTGGTTTCGTGGACTTTGTCACAAAGCAAATTTTCTCCACTTTGTGCTTTAGTTGAAAACATGCACGAGCTCTTACATCTGAAAAATAGAAAAAATCAATTGCAGAATCTTGCCAAATAGGCCTTACTGGGGGGGGGGGGGGGGGGGGTTGCTGCGTGAATCATTATGGCTAGACTTAGTCACATGGCACAAAAACACTGGACATTTGCAGTACGATGGTATTCTGCACTGTATGTCGGGAACGCGCATAACACTGTAATGTATGGTTGCCCAGTTCCTGAGTTTAAAGTTTTTTTGATAAATATTATTGACCCGAAGCCGTGCTTGCTAACATGCAATACTTACTTACAAGAGTTATTTACTATTGAAAGAAAATGCCACCTGGCTTTGAAAGAGGACAACAGAGGTGCTTGCTATTATGTTAACCGTTAAGTGGGGGCCCCGCCGGCTTCGCGTTGTCCCCGCTAGCTGAGTAAACGGGAGGGATCACTGAAACAGGGGACCGTTGTGGCAGGAGATATAAGTCCTCCGGGCTACAGTCCGAGAACACTGTGTTGAACAATAGGGAAATCGATTCAGTTGACTATTACAAAATTAGTTTTACGCTTTATTCTGGTTGTATCTATGGAGCCCGGACTCTATGATACCTGCCAGACCATGATTGATTACTTTCACATCGGTCACTGAAACAGAAGAAGCGATCACCGGGGCGATCAATGATGAAGAGGTGACACAATGGCCACACTACCGCAACCACAGCAGGCTATGATTAACGACAAATTTGGCATATTGGTAGCTTTCTAGCTTGACCCCCCCTCTAGGAATCGGTCATGTTTGGCTAAGTGTGTATTGCCGCCAATGAGGACGACTTTGATTGGTACTTCTTAGAAAAACTATTTGCCAAACCGTATGAAGTTACTCACGCAGAAATTTCTGGACCAAATCACAGATGAAAGTCTTCCACATTTTTGTGTTTTGTCAAAACAAAACAAACAAACAAAACAAAACAAACATCCTATTGATTTCGTGTACAAAGCTCAAGGAGTTTCCCCTTGCCGGCCGACATCCGAATATAAATTTAATTTGGTGGAGGTTATTATTTGGAACAAGTTGCACACTATAATCAGTAGGCGGGGGACAAGAAAATGGATTGACATGAGGGGCATGAGAGGCACCATATTGCTGGTAATAAACCAACGGAGGGGGCACTTCCCATCTTGAAGGTGACAGGTATGTAAGGCTGTTAAATATTTGCACGCGAGCAAATTCTTATTAAGTTATACCTACATTAAGTCAGTCAGTAGTGGTATTTGAGATGGCTTTTCCAAATATTGTAGGTAATTTGGGATGCCCCAAATATAAAAAGAACAAACAAACGGCTATATGTCCTTACTTTTGACTCATTTAAATGCATTTTCACGCATCATGAAAATAAATAAATTTTGAAATGTTTATAACAAGAAAAACAAAAATTGACCAAAATTCATCTTTGAGCGAGTATACTCTTCCTGCCGCATGCAAAGAGTTAAAGACCCCAATTTTCAGCACCGCTGTTCAACCCAAAGACCCAATGATTTTGAAAAGTCACCCCAAAACCCCCTGAGCCATTGGCATGTTATTTTGAAAATGTCACCCAAAGACCACATTTTGAAGTTTACCACTGTCACCTAAAGACCCCTTTTTGGAAAATTCTGCAAAATTTTGAAAAATTTTTCACCAAAAAGACATCTATTTGTTTGAGTCCTCCGTCACCTAATGCCCCCGTGTTTGGAGGAAAGCGTCATGATGTGATCCCGTCCCCGGGCTACACGCTAGCGCGTTAAGTATTCCCTAGAATGGTTGTTACGACACAATACTGAATGATTGATACACATGTCACAGTGCACTTCTTGTGATACACGTTTACAATCGTGAACAACGATCAACTTGGCACGGGTTTAAGTTGAAATCGGTAGCGCCAATTTTGCTTGCACCACATGCTTACACATTAAAATGATGCAAGCAAAATTTTAAATGCCATTAAACCTAGGGGTGTTCACCTGAAAACAAAACTGTCATCTCTAACGAATATTCTTACATCAAATGGTGAATAATTCTTTCGGGACACCCTCTAGAATTTTGTAAAATATGGTTAAAGTTGCAGAAATTTCGCATTTTTGCATTGCGATGATCAAACTCGTGAGGGGATTTATGGGTAGTCCGGCAAGTCGAAATTAATCAACGACAGCATGTTGATTAGTCTCAGAAATAGAGTCACGCAGGCGGCGTAGATTGGGTTTGTGTATAGGCTTACTAAGGCCATGATTTGTATGTTTTAAGCTCCCTCTAATATGGGCCCATTCTCCATAGAACGACATTGTAAAATAGATTTTTAAAAAAATCGTATCACAGGATGTAGTTTGTCGAATAAATAATCCAAAACAAGTGTCAAAACTATGTCGCCTTTGATATTTTTTTTTTGTTTTATTCTGATTTTGTAATAATAAATGAGACTTTCAAACTGTGTATTAAATATGGCGATTTTGTGGAACAATATTGATTCATTACACTATAGAATCTGAGTAAATAATTCTTTACCATGGTACGTGCACTTATTGCTTGTTGCTTAAACTGCGTCTATGTGTAACCTGGTGGTGCACTGTTTTGGTGGGGAAGTGGGCGTACCTAGTAACTTGGCCAAGAAATTTTTACCTAGACTATAGTTGGCTGTTTGTGCATCATCATAATTAGAGAACAAAGGCATGATTTTGGGAACCGGTACTCTCTTTACGACGAATTGAAACCAAGGCGATATTGGTGTCACCGGTTTCAATTTGTTGTAAAATAGACTACTGGTTCCCCAAATCATACCTTATTCTCATTCTTTAAACAGCTTTTTTAATTTAAGGTTCATCTTTAACCCAATTTTGCCGATCCTTATGGTTATGCCACACCCAGTGAGAAAAATCAAAAAACCAGATGGCACAACAAACATACGCCACAGACGACAATTGGCAGGCGCAAAGGTATGATAGCAAAATGCAGTATGACGCAAGTTCTTCAACCTAAAAAACGTCAATACGCAGTGCGTACTACCCTGGATTCAATGTGTCGGAATGAACCCGGTGCATCAGCCAATGATAATTGGCTTACATATTCACAGCTGATTAAGAAGATATAAAAGAGTCGGTGGAAATTGTGTACTGTTCCCGTAAGGCTAGCTCAGTTCACCATCAAGAAGGCACTGCTTATCAGTAAGAGAAGGTTACAGTGTTCTTCCCACAAGATTTCATTCCAATAAAATGTTTGCACTGTGTTGTCACATGAGTTTATAGTGGACAAAAAGACATAAATGAACAGAACTTCATCCCAATCTAGCAATTTCTGTACATTTGTCATATAAATCATGATGACAACCAGTGCAAAAATGGTATGGAAGAAAGGCATGTGGGAAAAAAACACTTATATATTTCCTTTCTTATCAGTAGTCTTACTCACTGCACTAAACTTCTTAACCTAAACATTTCAATTCAATCTTCAAACTCCTCAGTGATTACTCATTTGAAAGCTACATTTCTATGTTATGCATTAAATTTAAATTGTAATTGATGATACAATCAATTTAAAGTTAATTGATACAAGCATTTTACTTTATGCAATAAACAGGCTACGGCTACTTCGGCCAAAAAGTGGCTCAATTAATTTGGCCAAAAAAATATGTTGCTGTGCTTTTTCTTTATAGAACATGAGCCTAAGGGCAAAATGCAGAAATTATTTTTTTATTGTGGTGTGGGCTCGCGTTTTGTAGCCATCCCAGCCATTTTTTAATAAAATATTTGTTATAACAACTAAAAAAAAGACACAAACAAAAAAATTGGGGGCATACATAGGGTCTATATGCAAAATGACTCACATTATTTAGCATGTGGATCTTTAGAAAGACTTAACTCGTTGGGCCAATTTGGTTTTTTTAAAAAGATTTTTATAAGGTGTGTATCACAAATTTAACAATCATAAGTAATTACGCAGCGTTGTACTATATGTTTTTGTCAAATTTCTTGATCAGAAACGCACTTGACAATCAGATGACCTTTGACCTGGAATGTGACCTTTGACCTCAATAATATATGAAAGGTCCCATGACCCATGCTGGATTCCAATTGGACTAAATGTGACTCAAATGAAAAGGGGCACCGAGAGATTCAAATATCAGGGGTCCTAAAAAAATCGAAAGTATGATTTTGCCTTGATGTTAAAGCTTTCCATCAAAAATGTCCCATCTGCAAGGATTAAGTGAGAATGTTTCTTTAGTAAAAAATGTTGAAATGAAATTGCTAATTTCGATAGGAGCAAATACGAAATTTCGGCCTATGTTTTACATGTTTTAAATATAAGCAAATCACAAATCACCTTTTTCTCTCTTTGAAGGATTCTTTAGCGGAAATATAAGTTAAGAAGTCTATGGAGTGTCTAATCTATAGCAAGCTACATTATGACACAATATTGGGTGCGCTCAAAATCTCTCGTTGCACCTTTAAGTTTTACACACAGACAGACGTAAATTGGGGGGATAAGTGTTCAAGGCATTTTCTGAGGAGGTGATTTGGGTCCTTCTCCATAGGTACTGTACAAACAGTCAGTCCATGGGGGGGGGCTGGTGGGGGGGGGGGCAATGGCTCCCCTGGTTAGCCACTGATCATTAAATATGTGTACAGCAATCACAAGTTATCCCATACATACTGAAATAATTATGAAAATTTAAGTGTGAAAAATGGATCAAAGTTGACATGGGGAAATGCCCGACGTAATTATTAATTAAAGTCATTTGGGCGAAAGAGATTAACAAACACGAAATAGCTGAAAATATAAAGGATTATATCTTCAGAAAAATATTCAATGAAAGTCAACATGACTCTAAACAATATGCTATGATGAACATTTCAGCTCTAACTAATAAACTAGAGTGAAAATTTACAGCAACAAAAATACTTTGTATTCACTCAAACAACCGTAGTAGAGTACTCACTAAATGTGCATGTTGCAGTAGTAGAAGTGGTAGGGGGCATTCACGCCTGTAATAAATAGCATAAGGGGGGCTGGCCCCCTTCGTAGGTTCACACAGCAACGTGAAAGACATCAATGGAAATACCCACTTTTTCATCCTGGGCGCTCGAACGTAGGGCTACGCCACTGGCAATCTGACAGTATGTGTACACCACACAACACTAACTACATGAACTCCAGTGACATTGAAGCCAAAAGATTAGCTAAAAACTGCGGGGATTCTAGAGAGAGGGAGAGATAGTGACACAACCAGCATCGGCAGAAAATTATTCTTGCCTTCTGTGAGGGAGTGATTAGACAAAGTTACTACTGCTCGCAAAGTTTACCCTTTGTGGAGCTGATAAGGAAAATCAAGTTTTAGTTAAGTCAGCTTTTATCCTCTTAAGGCGTGATAAAAACCAGACACCATGGTTGTCAACTTTGAGATCCAGCCTGAGCTGAAGATGATGGTTCTTCAAATGGTGGAATCTGGCTCACATGCGAAACGGGAATGGGTGAGTTAAACTATGGCAGGGTAAAAAGATTAGCTGTATTTTAAGAGGCCCTTTGGCCCTGGATGGATGGTTTGAAAATCCAAGGGCCTCATCAACTATGAGTTGAAGTGGTGATAAATCTGTGAAGTGAGAGATTGATTTGACAGTTTCATAATAAATGCTGCATGGAACTGACACCCCCCCCGGTTCTGAAGAAATCTCAGAGCTGAAAAGACAGGGACAGCAAGGGCATTTGTGGCTTCTTTTGAGGGCAACCTTATTTTATTGAGTTTTTGCTAAAAGCAGATGGCCGCATGTATAAAATTTCTGTCAATAATTTCTTGGTAGAGAGGACATAAATATTATTCAACAATGTGTATGACTGGATACAGAAAATAGTGTGTTACTTTGGTGACTATAAGGAAGCTGATTATTTCAGATGTTTTCAAATGGAATTGAAGAAACTACTTCCACAACATGCACTACCTATGACATCACTTGACATTTGATTTCAGATGAAAAATCTTAAACAGATTTTTTTGCTCTGAGTGGTTTTGTTTTTTCGTTTGTTTCCACTTGGACTGTACAGAGAATAAATTAAAAAAGTAAAAAGTGTTTTTTTTTTTTTAATTTAAATAAAGGTTTGTTAGGAATGGTAATATAATGTCGCATGCTTACGCAGTTTTATATCATTTGCTAGTGAGAAGTTACATAGGTGTGGGTGTCAGGGGTGAGTGGGTTCTAAAACTTCTTGCCTTTTAAAATAGATGACAATTCATAACAAAATGCCCTACTTCCAACATGGTTTTCTCAATGTGCACATTTGTATAACAATTCTTTAATCCAAGTGAAAATGTGTTCGAAAGAGGAGCATGTCCACTTTTACAGATAACACAAATTTTGTTCTTTCAGTATTTCTGTGTAAAATATGGCCACCTTCAATGTTGCTTTAAAATAGAGCTGATTTAAAATTTTTTCTTGGGAAATGAACTGTGAATAAACATGGCCAATAGTACGATGGAAGTTAAGAATTTCTATTATCCTTAGGTCTCATAACTTTTGTTTTAGGTGACATAATAATTGAAAAATGTCAGTGGACATTTTAAAGTCCCATCACATGTTCTGAACAAAAATTTAAATTATTGAAAACAAGCTTGAACTTTAAAGTAAATTCTGTAACTTTTATTGCAGTTTGTTTTGGAATTTGGAATAAATACAAATAGTTCCATATTTACTTGAAGCTGACAACAAACTGGTAGAGCACTAAATGGGTTAAGTTAATTCAGATATTGGAAAATGAAGATTATTTGCTTTTAATCAAGTAAAAAAGTTGGATGTAATTGCATTTGTAGCACATATGTCAACAGCTTCAAATCAACCTACACTAATGTCAGAATGAGAGAAAACGAGAGTGATTGAAAATTCAATTTGATTTGGAAGTTTTGGACTATTCCACTGCACAATTCCGATCAGAGTGAGAAGTGAGGAGAAAACCTATTAATTTCTCACTCTAGAGCAGGGATCTGTGGACTACTCATGCTGTCATATGTTAGGAATCTTATTGCTCTTCTTAACTAATGAATTTTTAGATGATAATTTAATTGACTTGGGTAATTTATGCTGGAACAAATCATTCTTTCATTATAATTTCAATGGCAAACAGCATTTTGGGAACTATGGAAAGGCAGTGCAGTAACTCAGGAGCTCAGCACCCTGAAAAATGGCAGAAAAATAAAATGGACTTGTAAAATACCAATTTTAAAACAGAAATTTGTCACAAAATTGCTGCACTTGCTATCTCTTTTGGTTAATAAACAAAATAGAGCAGCCTTAAAAAACTTTAAACACCCTAGTAATCCTGAACATATGGTCCTTACTCAACGAACATTTCTAACATGTGCTAAGATTCAATTTTGCATTGTAGTTCCCTGAAAGGCAAAATTATTTTTATGGCCTGGGTGGCAGTCCACATACAAGAATGAAGTCAGATGAGGGGGACAACCCAAATGGATTGTGAACAAAATTTACAAAATTTGAGCTTTTTTTAAATGTTATAAGCATAAAACTAATGCTTTTGAACATCATTGAGCTTGATTAAGACCAAAATTTCTCTTAAAATCTATATTTTTTTATCAATATATCAGAAAATTTTTGGCAGTTGAGGGTTATCGTTGGTTCCCTATTGATAAAAACGTGAAAATTGAGGTGAAAGCCCAACCACTAAATTGATTAAGAGAGTTGTTACTAAAGGAGGGTGGACAGATGATTACCCACGCAAGTTGCATATAGTGTTATTTCCCATAATCAGTCTTCACTCAATTCAATTTGACGGACTTCCTCAACATTCCTAGGCCATTGTCCAAGCTTTTGACCTATATATGGTAGGTGCTTTTGAGTATTTAATGATTGTTTGTAATAACAGACAACTTTACCATAAAATTACTTCTGGTCAACTTTCTGGATTATTTTTCAGGCAATGGCCCAAATTGGCTAAAAAATGTGTAAACTCTGTAGAAAACTGTTATCTTGCAGTTGTTTGTGTTACTGAAGGTTACAGTTTAAAGTGACAGGAGATTTTTTTAGGATACAGATTTCTCTCAAATTGCATTTGATCAGTTGTAGACCACCTACTGAGAACGTTTCGAAGGTTTATTGGACAAACAAGCACAAAAGAAAACTGCAAACCTTTTTTGAACTGGCCTGGAATCCTAATCGTCCCTATAGGAAACCATGCTTTGAATTTCTGTTGTTCATGACAGAAATTACTAAATCATCATCTCATTACATAAAGACGGTGTATTCGGCTTATTCACTTCAGGTGTAATCTGATACACTGGTAAGCATTCCAAATATGAAAAAAACCTGGGTTCGAAAAAATTGAGGGCACCTCTCTCTGGAAATCTCCTGATGTCTCTTTAAGGTTAGAATTAGGGTGAAGGTTACGGTTAGAATAATATGCTGCACTGCAATATTAACCAGGTCATCCACAATTGCATTATTGAACACTCACTGCACTGGTAATAATCTACACACCAAACACCTAACTTTTTTGCAGAACTTGCACTGCCTGTCAAAAAAATTTCACCAATTGGTAGAATGAAATGTATAGTCCATGTCTTCATACACTCCTCAGGGGACATCAGCGTGAGATATGTTGGTTGCATGAGTGAATCACTCGCACTGACTTGAAGCGATGACTCTTATGTGCGCGCACAAAGACAGCATTCTGTGAATCGGGCGTCAATAATAGGAGTACTGGAGTCAAAATCTCACAGAGAAAACTAGAAGGAAATATGAAAATATAGTGGGGAACTGATGGATTATTAAAAAAACAGCATTTTTACACCCAAGGTGTTGAATATTTGCTTACAAATGCTTAATTTAGGCATATTTTATCTATCACAAGCATAATTATAAGGACACATCCTTAACATTTTTTAAAAGTATTTTGAGGATTTTATTTTTTCAGACTCAATCTATGACAAAGGCCAAGGTGAAAACCCAAAATAGAAATTTGTTTTAATTTGCTTATCTGTATAAATCATCTAAAATAATCATCCTTCATAATGAGATAATCCCTTTGTCTAGCATTTAGCATTTGACATTTTGCATGCTTCTTTCTATTTGGTCTACAGCTGTCGCCCAGACAACAATTAATTAAAAACCAACATAAGCCCAAATTGAACATTTAGTAAGCAAAAATAGCCATGTTCACACGGTCACAAAACTCCAAAGGTTTGAAACTCCACAGGTGAAAATTAAATCCAATTATTTTACTTCACTCCAAATTGCGTCCACACGATGGCCGAAACTCTGAAATCATCCCCCTGACCATTCTCCACCGCTTCTCATATGGGAGTGTAGACCGGAAGTCAGCATACCGGAAGCTGTGCACTTTCACGCGTGATATTCAAACACAGGAATTTGTCAACAAAGATAACCTTGCAAGGTCACCTCCGCTCACTATCCCCCGAAGCTGTCTCCACGGCACGACACTCCAAAACACTCCGGAGTGTTATCGGAGTTTGAGCTTCACCCCCTAGTTTTTTAGGGGGATAAAACCCCGCTAGACCCTCGATATAACTCCGGAGTTTAAACCTCCAAATGCGTCCACACGGCCAAAAATCCCGAACGACACTCCAGAGTTTTGAAACTCCAGAGTTTCAGCTTCCATCTGGACATGACTTATCCTATTGAGCACTAGTGTAGTTGATTACTGTCAACAGGTGTGTTCAGGTCTTGGTGTCCAGACAAATTAGGCAATCGGAGGTGAAGCCATCCACTCAGTCTTCATTAGCTACGACCTTTATAAGGATGTTATTCATAACATAGGTCACCAAAAATGACGGAACCTGGTCTGAACTACAACATGAGGTTGGCCTTAATGTCAGTTAATATTAAGATTTTAATTACCATAATTTTATAAAAGACATATTTTGATCAGTATTTGAAAGTTAACACTTGGGCAGAAAAAAGGTACCAGGATCAATGAGGTACAGGCCCTTGACACACGACTCCAGTGTGCAGACAGATAAAGAAGCAAATAAAAATCAGGTCTTCTGAATATTAATTTCTGTTTCAAAATAATAAAATATCCATTTTACATTACTGTTTGGCTCTTGTAACTGAGAATTCATTAAGAACACCAGATATCTTGGTATGATTTTCAACCATCCTCTGGGAATTTTTTTCAAGATTCATGGACTTCTTTCCAGGATTTTGCCACTTGTTTGGAGGAAATTGATCCAAAATGGAGAAAGATGGCACAAACATCCTGAAAATTACCTTGAGCAAGTCTTTACAGAGCTATCTTGTTTGGAGATATCTTGTTTACGGACAGAAAATACAAAATTGCGAATTTCTTACAGATGCGACCGAATTTGCACATAAGATTAGGTACACATGGATTACTAAGGTTAACGGTTTAGATGATATAAAAATATCAGCTTCTTTGAGGTAAAGTCAGGGGGACGAGGTTGTGGATCACAAAATGTCCCTTTAAGTAAAATGGGACAAACATCCCAGAGACCCTGAAGTCCAATCTACATGAATTATCTTGCTTCCCTCAACACATCCTTGTTATTGAAGAAATTGCAAATAGTTCCTCAAAAGAAATTGACCTGGAGACCAGCTTCATCATCTTAAAGTCATTCTTGAAGGAGAAACTGTACAACTAGATACAGGTAATTTGATTAAGATCAGTATTTTGGATCTCTTTAATTTCCAAACTGTCAATTTCATGGGCTAGTTTTGTATGTGACCTTGACTCATTTTTGTTTGTGCATCAATTCTCATTTTGGCTTCTATATTGCAAGTTAATTTATTTTGGCATGAAGATTAAATTTCTTAATCCGAATCAATAAAAATATAATTTTGTGATTTTTGCTTAAGGAAGCAGGTATAGAGATGGAACAAATGGGTGTGGTAAAGAAATAGGCAATTGAGTGGGGCAGATGGGTGGGGAAAATGGATGGGGCAAATGGATAGCAAATGAAAAACTGGCATGCACTTGAGCACAAACACTCATGTTTTTCTAATGCGCACAGCAGATTTTGAGATGAACAATTAACATGGCCTTAGTATATCTGTATATATTGTGACCAGAAGGTCATAGGTTCAATTCCCATGTGAATTCCCAATTCCCAAGTGAGTAAGCCGAAAATGGTGTTTATGTTTAATTAAAAAAAAAGACGATTAGTGTTGTCTGTTGTGCATTACTGCAAAAACAAACATGCTTCTTTATATGGCTGATAAGGATGGTAATCAAATTCAAAACCTAGCTTTTTGTCTTCTTTTCTACTTGTTTGTCCAAGAAACCTTCACCTCAGAAGGTGTTCTACAACAAATCAAGTGCAAATTAGAGAAATTTGTTTCCTCAGAAAATACCCCTGTCTCTTTTAAAGACACTATCAGTGATTTGAAAAATATTTGAAATTTGCAGAAATAGCTTCAAAGTGAAGGATAAGTCTGTAGAATTCTCATAAGTTACCTTTTCCAGCTGTAGAATTGACAGAAAAGGAAAAAAAAAAAAAAAAAAAAGCACAAACACTCATGTTTTTCTAATGCGCACAGCAGATTTTGAGATGAACAATTAACATGGCCTTAGTATATCTGTATATATTGTGACCAGAAGGTCATAGGTTCAATTCCCATGTGAATTCCCAAGTGAGTAAGCCGAAAATGGTGTTTATGTTTAATTAAAAAAAAAGACGATTAGTGTTGTCTGTTGTGCATTACTGCAAAAACAAACATGCTTCTTTATATGGCTGATAAGGATGGTAATCAAATTCAAAACCTAGCTTTTTGTCTTCTTTTCTACTTGTTTGTCCAAGAAACCTTCAAAATATTCTCAGAAGGTGTTCTACATCAAATCAAGTGCAAATTAGAGAAATTTGTTTCCTCAGAAAATACCCCTGTCTCTTTTAAAGACACTATCAGTGATTTGAAAAATATTTGAAATTTGCAGAAATAGCTTCAAAGTGAAGGATAAGTCTGTAGAATTCTCATAAGTTACCTTTTCCAGCTGTAGAATTGACAGAAAAGGAAGAAAACGGCAGTATTCCAAGATACGATTCTCCATTCAATTACGTGTTGTAGTAAGTGTCCGAACGGACAGTAATGACTAAAATCTATGATTCTGTCCTTATTAGGTTGCTTCTGGTCTTATCATTTGCAGGGTATGTTAGGATACCTGTACTTGTTACATACATGCAAAAATCTGATTTTTGATGATTTTTTCGATTTGCTGATTTAGCAAATCACTGATAGTGTCTTTAACTAAGTGCAAGTGTTCTTAACTTTTTTAATTAAGATATTACCAACAAAAGAGGGAAACAGTTAATTATTTTGATCATGAAACTTTTTAACCCCTAGCTCTGCTTTTACCTCTTCTTACACAGGTCTTCTTTCCTCATGTTATTTTCCAGCATTCCTTTTCACCAAAATATACCTCTAATTCCAGAAGTCCATACGATGTTCATTACATCTTCTAATAATAGATAACCAAAAATTTACCAAAACCTTACCCTAGGGTAATGTAGACAATAGATAATATTAAACAAGCAATTTGCCTCATTATAAGCAACTATCGAATACCATTGATTTCCTTGGAAATACATCCCTAGGCCACCGAGGTTATTCTGTGCAATTGATTCTTAAAACTTTCTTTGCGACAATCCATTTTTTCCCTTAAAAAGTGTAATAAAATGTCAACTTCCAAGAAAAAACAAGTCAGGATGTTTAAAATTAGCTTATAAGGTAATTCAAGTACAGCTTTGCTCATATCGCTGACCTTTCAAAATCACCTGGTCAAACGCACACTGCCCCCTCAACTCAAACCTTGGCTTGAGTGACAAACCGACATCGATTCTGCCACGAGAGTTACACGGTTTTGATATAACGACTTTTCCTTTCTCTGATTGGCTAAATTGTACTTAATCCGTGGAGGCATATCTGGAGGGCATTACAACTTCCTTCTGTAAATTTCTTGGCCGAGTCCAAGCGGTTGCCCAGCTTAAGAAAAAAAAATTAAAACATATTAAGTTGTGCATGTTGACTCTGGAGATACTCATCTTTTATCTGATATTATATTGAATTACAGGCCTGGTTGGTTGTGATATATAGAATTTGTTAAAGTTGTAATCCTACAACAAGGTCAATGACAGTGAATTTTTTTAAAAGCATGCTTACTTTCTATTGCCTTGGAAGTAAGAAATATAAAGAAATGTAAAAGTATTTTTTTTAAGAGCAGGGGGCATTTCACAAAGACTTACAATCGATTGTAAGTTTGATTTATCAAGCTTACAATCAAGTTCAAACTTATGCTTGATCGAGTTACGCTTGATAAATCAAACTTACAATTGATGGTAAGTCTTTGTGAAACAGGTCCTGGCAGATGGATTCAGAATGTTAAGAAATAGTACAAAAACCTCAATTGCCAGCTCAATTTTTTTTTATACAGCTTGTGTGTTGGACCACTGCACTAATGAGACAACAAAAATGTTCAATGGCCCCTATCGACCTGATTTGACATTTTGTTTGTTTTAAATTTGCTGTATTTGCTGTAAAATCAGATGTTATTTTGGCAAAATGAATTGATTTGAAATAAAAGAAGTGAGCAAACCAAATAGAAAAGAGATAAAAAACATTTTCAAGATTTTGGTGTTTTTAACCCCCTGAGGTCTACCGGCCGATTTGATTGGTTATACATAGGATTATATGATATATTTAGCCAATCAGAAACATGCTAAGAAGAGCTTAAAGGTTTGTACAGATATATAGAAGGTCTATTTTGATTGGTTACTTAGCAGTCATATCATGTTATATCATGTAATGAGCCAATCAGAGATACTGTAAGAAAGGTGGTAGACCCCAGGGGGTTAAGGTCATTTGCAAAAACAAAAAAAAACACCTGACCGACCGACCCAACTTGAACAGTCCGGTCAAATGTAGAATAGTTTTACTGGGGAAAGGTCTTTATGGTCGAATAAAAGTGACTCTCAGAACAGACGTTAAAAGGTTACTTTGTGATCGAAGTACCTATTTTTTTGTTGATGGTTCAACAGACATCCTTGAAAAAAATTTCAGTTGATTCTGACAGTGCACTTTCATTTTATGAGCTAATGTTTGTATCATAAAGCCCCATAGGCCACTGTGTTGTATATATTTCCTGCTGAGACAACCAAATTCACATGTAACATTAGGCACACATACACAATAATTAGGCCAATGATTCAGATGATACAAAAATGTCAATTTGTTTAGGTAAGTTAGGGAATGAGGCTATGGATCATAAATTGACATTCACATATTGTACTGAACAAGATTGAATACAAAGTTATCATTAAACACAGCATTGAAAATGTCACCCAAAATTACTCGAGCAGAACAACAAAATTACGGGATACTTTCCTGAAACTCGAGTCCATGCCAATTTGCTAAGTAATGTTCGCAGTGATTCAAAACTGAAAGTGTCATAGTCATCTACGACAGGATGAGTACAAGATTTATAGGGCGAGTTTATCACAAAGCTAGTCCGAGTGAAACCTGATCGCTTGGAAATCCAGATGAATAATAGTTACAATAAGCTCATCTACCAAGGACACAGTTCAGTAGGTTGTACTTGTACATACATTGACATGAACTGACCTTGTGTGATCTGGGTATCATATATCAAACCCAAAAAAATCAGGGGTGTATTTTCTAAATACATTGGTCAATGAAAGCTACTGAACTGTGCCAAGGGAATTGAAATTTTACTAGCTCATAGTGTAAGAAGATTTAAGTCCTGCTGCAAACCCTCTCTGTTTGGATATCCGATTCACATAGATCGAGTGATAACATGGTTAGCCTTCCTACAATGTTAGCGATTTCTGCATTTTTTTCTGACGCTACATTACGACACGGACTACTTGTGTGGATTACGCATATCCTCACGAATGATTTAAAGATTTGTTTTCATTTCGGCGTGCGTTCAAACACTAAATTGAATTAATCGCTTCTAAGACTGTGTTACATAGATTAGCCGCACTACTGCCTACCTGAAGCCCCTCACGCTATTGCAAATCATGAGTGGGCTATAATCCAATCTGGGATTTGGAATCTTAACCATGACAGTGGGGAAGGGGTTTTTCATAAAAAAAGGGGGAAAGAGGTGCCTGTACTTTTTGTAAATTATTGCAGAAGTCATATTTTCAGATATATATCTTTGTTGGTAATAGTCGTAATGGTACTACAGTGGGGGATTTGGTTCGTAGTAAGCTTGCCTCAGTTTTACCCCATCAATTTTGCTGATAGATTTATCAGAAAGTTTTCAAATACTATGGTAATACTGGTTTAAGGGGATTTCAGTAGGAAAGCCAAGTTTTCCAACTTATATTTGGAATCAGCTCAAGTATGATGTCTTTTGCTCACAGAAATTCTGCCCCCTCCCAGCTTTACTCCTGTTCAAGGGTGCACACAACCCCGGTCCCTCAACTCAACATAAAAAGTGGTAACCATGAGAGGACCGCGAAATCACGAAAAAAGGGGGTGTTCTGAGCATCCGTCTCCGCGAAATTTAAAAAAAGGGGTATTTCACAGAATTGGTATCATTGTCGATCCAACAACAAACAGAAGGCAGCCTTGGGCCTTAGCGCGGCACGCTTTCTATTTTCCACTAATAGTTGTCATTAGTGTATTTTAGCATACGGTGCAAGCTGGTGCACGTACTCCCGCAGACACAAAGTAATGTTGATACTTGTATGTTTTGCAATATGTGAAATTATAAGAGTCATTGAAAAGGGGTGTCTGAAAATCTTGTCATTGAAAACCTTGAAATAGGGGGTATTTTTAACCCTAATTTTGTCATCGATTTTGCAAAAAAAGGGGGGTAAAATCAATGAAAAATCATTGAAAAGGGGGGTTTTTAAAAAATGAAGAACTCTCATGGTTACCACTTTTTATGTTGAGTTGAGGGACCGGGCACACAACTACTACACTTTTGGCCGACACTTCTGGCAAAATTGATCACAGCAATAGTCCATACTTCAAGAGGAAATATCTGAGGTATTGATACTATTTGAGCTTATTTTTGTATTAAATTTGGTCTCTACCGTATCAATTTTTTGGAATGTGTACATGATATTCCTGAAAAAGTGTTGATTTAAGTTTATTTTGTTTTTACTGGTGGATTAACAGAGAGGGCAAGGTGGCTGAGTTGTCTAAGCCACTGAACCGTCGGCAGAGTATAAGATCGATCAAGCAGCCCTGGTTTGAGCCCCACAAAAGTCGGGTTTCTTGGTCGTACTCAAATAATTCCTATAAGGTCGGAAATTGAATAATCACGCAGCTGTGTGATTTATGGAATTGGTGAGGGCAGTAGCATAAAGGAGGGGGGATGGGGCAGGGGAGAGCTTTGACTGGGAAAAAAAGCTTAAAAATCATGTTAATTCAGCCCTTTTTTGCCTGCTCACCAGGAAATTTTCACCTCCAACCAGGAAAATCTGCCCCCACCCCCTGTGCAACAAACACATGGATTTTCATGATTTTTTTTTCAATGTTCTGGATTAGCAAATTCCTGCTTGTCCATTTAAACAAATTCAAAGCGTACATGATTTTCAGAGAAACCTTCCTATCTCAGAAAGTTTAGCACTCACACTAAGTCATTTTTTAAAAATCTTTAATATACTGCCTACTTCGATATAATATTGATTTCCCATTTTTATCAGATTTACCTAGATTTCCAACTTTGATGCTAATTTCCCATTTTCTTCTGCGATATCTGATCGGGAAAATAGCAGGCGGCTACAAATAGCACAACCAAAAATTTTCCCAGCGACACAAAATGCAGTTGGACAACTGGCTTATATATGCAAGGTTGTCTGTAGTCTCGTTCCCAGTACTTGGTGGGTGTCCCAACGGGCACGTATACTGCGAATACCGTGTTGTTCCTAATAAACGCCCCTGCTCTAATAAACGCCCCCTTAGGATTTTTGGATAAGACAATTAAAGAAAATGAGTTAAGCTTACCTAAATCACATGATTTAATGGCCAGGACTGTCGCAATCCGTATCATAATCGCTGTTGTCATCAATGCTTTCTACAAAGTACAAAGTGTTGTTCGTGGATTTCATGTGTATAATGACATCTGGACCCCCAGTAATCTCTTATAAACTGTGTAAGGTGATTTTTGACTTTCCATTTTTGACTGTAATAAACGCCCCCTCTTTTGAAAAATGCACCGCCCCCGGGGCGTTTATTAGGAACAATACGGTACTCACCCAACAAGTCTGGAGAACTCGATACGGGCTCACCACTGATTGGTTGAAAAAATCTCAAGATCTTGAGACAAAAAACATTGACCGACTGGTAGAGCAGATTTCAGAATCCTAGATGCATTGATGATATGTTTTTGTATTAAAAACGGGCTGAAAACATTGCAAGAAATTCTTTCAAAGGTTGTTTATGCTGTAGTATTTCATTTTAGTAAGTTTACTTTAGACCCTGCCTTGAACCTTGATGAATGAACTGCATGTTCTTAACAATCAGCCAACTGGAGCATTCCTATAGCTGACTAATCGGCGATCGACCTGAAACGAAATTCACCAGACTTGTTGAGGTGAGTATTCACAGTATACGTTCCGCAGGACACCCACCAAGTACTGGGGATGAGACTAGGTTGTCTGTTCAATACAAAACATGCATTCTGTAATCATCGTGTTTACTTTCAACGTTTTTGAAGTGCCTACATTGTCATGACCTCCCCTTCTTCCTGTGCAGGGTTTTTAAGCTTATCAATTAGGCCAAGAAAAAAAAATTGATTGCCCTTTCCCGACCGACCCAAAAAATCGAAAAATCCGGGTCGCGTTTTTTTTTTTGTTTTTTTTTTGAGAGTGCAAAATCTCAATTTTGAGAAGTTTTATGGACATAAATCACTTGCTTTTTCTAAAACGTTGTTCCAATAACGATGAAAACCTGATATATATCCCCTTCGGGTGGCATATTGCCCATCTGCAGCCCGAATCATAGAGTTTTGTGTCTGAATACATCTAACACTGTACAGTCCAGTCGGGTCCAGTAACGGGGACTTTTTCTGTTACATGATGAGTTTAAAGTTGGGATTTTTTAGAAAAGAAAATCACACCTTGAGGTACACACCATCGGCAGAAAATCATCCATCGGCTTCAGGAAATTCCCCATTTGCCATCTTGAAATATAGTCCAGAAATGAGTGATGAGTAGATCTGCATACAATTTGTGTCCAATTATAGCCTCGTCTTTAGGATACAAGGGTTAAAAACAGTAACTTTTCCCAAATATAACTGACAATAGAATTTGACATCGCGGTGCGTATTAATCTGAAATGTGAAGCGGTGGCTTTTGCACATGCGCATTAAGGCCGAAAATTGGCTGCGCGCATGTGCAGTAATAGTAAATATGGCGACGCACTTCCAAAATTGTATTAGAAAGTAATCCAGCTGCTTTTGAGTACGATTTATGCACTTTGAACTTGGATTTTTACAAAATCATTACTGATGGATTAAAAGGTTATATAATATGTACTATAATCTGAAGTTTTAACCAAATTGGTGTGTATGATTTTTATGGGCATATCGCCGAATTCGTCGTAGTCACTGAAGTGGGCGATCGCCCGATTGCTCTAGCTATAAATAGCCAAATGGTTTCAATGGACGGTTCGTGCACATATCAGTGAAAATATAACCAGGTAAAAATATGACAAAATATACATATTACATCGAAAATAATTAAAATCAAATTTGATTTTACAAAAATAAATAAATAGAATCTTGTTTATGTTACAAATAGAGAATATGAAGAAGAGGTTTGGTATTTGGGGTTTACTTCATTCGCTGAAATACATTTGTGTATGAACTGTTCGGTAGAGTTTCAAAACAACAACATGGGGCACGACGACGTGTACGCTGTTTCGTACTGCTGTCTTGGGAACTTATATTCTATGACATTTTACAGACATTTAAGGGTCTCTCTGTTGATTCTGCAGTGTCCATAAGTGAAATCTGTACGTATTAGCCCATGGCACAATGTTGCAGAGAATGAAACAATTCGTGCCATTCACGATTTAAGCTACAGTACAGACATAGCATAGGCTTATACATGTTCAAAAACCATTCTTTGCATATCTCCTTCCTAAAAAAAAAATAAAAAAAAAAAATAGCGACCTACCGACCCAAATTTTTTTGGAGGTGAAAGGGCAATCAAACAATTTATTTTTCTTGGCCTTATGTTGCCAAAAGAGAACTTTATCCTAACACGAGTCCCAATGCTACCATGACTAGACATGCTAAGCATTTGCTCATTTTATTTAAATCCATACAATTCCCTCCAGAAGCCCAAAAGAACACAATCTGTGAAGATACATAGGCTACAAAGTCTGCAAAATGTCAAGATGTGTTATGGATAACATGCAGACTAAAAATAATTAATTGGACAGTATGCATCTAAATTACACAGAAGTTTATACTCAATGGGAGTCTCTAAAACAAGCACAAAAATCCTAATTCACTTTATTCTGTTACTTGACAGAATGTAGAAGACTAACATGCAGGACCTCATATGGTAATGTGATCACTGAGAAAAGTAATTATGCTGCAAATCTTTTTAGGATTCTTTAAACCACCTCCAAAAATTTGTGAAAGTAAAATACCCATGAAATAGTTTTGACAATATTGGTACACATGTACTTTTTCAGAAGTTGATTGAGGTTTTATTAGTAAAGTTGCAATACCAAGTCAGTCTAGGCAACCCTTCAAATTTATAAATGACAAGCTTTGGATCCAGATGGAGTTCAAAAGGAAGGAAATCCTTCCATCAACGTGTTGACAATTTCAACTACTCCCCCCCTCCCCCCCTTTTTCCAAAATTTTTGCTGAAACATGGAAAATCTAGAATGTTGACATTCTAGGTTTTGTATTCACACAAGCCAAACTGGTGTTGGAGTTTTGGCGTTTGGCTATCACAGGCAAAAACATTGTCCTTGGGGTTTTAACGACGTTCAAATGCCGAAACTTTTCTAACTTTTCCTCAGGTTGTGTGTTTGTTTATCACCTGCCTAACTGTGGTAAGTGGGACACTACACAAGGCAATGATAATGTGCATTGGCAATTATGGTGCAGGATCTCCACCTAAATCCATGCAGACAAAGTGACTCAGGTGGATCATAACACACGCAAGAAAAAGACGTTGTTTAGGTGCAATTCATGAGGAACTACGATTTGTTGACACCATAATATTAAAAATAAAACAAACAAATTAAATTAATCATCGGGTGTGACAATTTTCAAAGTGCACATTTAAGAGAAAACTGTACAAAATCTCTGAATAAACCGTTAACAATCACGTCAACGCCGGTATTCGATGATGTCATTGCAATAAAAAAAGCCACTCATCGGCTCATCCACACGAGCCTTGTATTCATAACAAATTACCCAAACGATTGACCCAAAGGCCATTCGGCCAAGCCAATCGGTCTCATAAGATCAAAAGACGATTCGCACTCGGGACCATTCAACCTCTTTTGGACGCTTCTATCTCCCTTCTGTTATTATTATAATAAAGTTAATAGTTTACTCACCTATAATATCAATAAAGGAAATGATAGGATAAAATAAGGTACCTAGACGTGGGGGGGGACACCAGCTACATAACTTCCCCCAATCAAGAACAAATCTGGCAACATGATACTGCTGCGCTTCAAACAAATCTACGTACATTGCCTACATTCTGTCTGCTTTAACTTTCAAATCAAACATGGATTTATTTGGTTTTGAGACTGCATATATTTCACAAAGGTCAACGCTGACCGCAAATTAGTCACAAAAAATCTTAATTTAGTGCATACGTGCATTAAGAAAAAAATAATTTTTTGCATAAAAGTAAGAAAATTTTAAGTTCATAATGTTAATCTACCATGACATAAATTATTTTTATGAAGCAAGTTGCAAAGTATTATGACAAAATTCTATCATTAGTACGCAAATGAGCTAATTATGTTTTTTTGCATATTTTTTGACATTTATAAAATTGTACAGAATAATCATTATCATTACTCAATGATAAAATTACCTATTTTATGAAATATTCATTTTAAGAAGACAAACAATAAGCTCGGCAATTGCTGTTTATAAAGTGATATAGAAATGTGAAATTTTCGGTTGTTACGAAGCACGTGAAAAAAAAAACAGTTTAGGCTTGTGTTCTGCTACCCCGTGATATTTTGTTTATCAGCGATGGCTACTAATGCAATCTACCTTAATGAAGTCGCAGCCCTTTTTTTTTTAGATCTCCTCGCGCCAGGGTGGGCCAACTTGTATTCAAAGGTGGATATGAATCGTGAACTGGACTTTAAAATGCAACCCTAAACACGTATTTTCATCACCGACTAAAAAACAAGCTAAAACATACCCTAAACAAGCATTTTGTATCTGTATGATACCCTCAACAATTACGCAGTTCATTGAATCGTAATATAACCCTTTATTTATCTTGCTTTGTTTTAACTTTCGCCAATCCGCGATTACAATATTTATTTTGTTTGACATTTATAAATGGAAAGAATAATCATTATAATTACTCAAATGATAAAATTACCTATTTATGAAAATATAATTTTAGACAAACATAAGCTAGGCAATTGCTGTTTTTATAAAGTGATAATAAATGTGAACTTTTTCGGTTATACTAAGCACGTGAAAAAAAAAACAGTTTAGGCTTAAGTGTTTCTGGCTACCAACCCCGTTTGGATATTTGTTTATTCATCGATGCAAGCTATGGCAAGCTACAGTAATGTGACGCACCATTTTTTTAGATCTCTCCCAGGGGGGGCCACTTGTATTCAAAGGTGGAATGATGGCGTGAACAGGACTTTTCAAAATGCACCCTAAACACGCGATTGTCACAGCCTAACAAACAAGCTAAAACATACCCTAAACAAGTTATTTTTATCTGTTTGATACCCTCAACAAGTACGGCAGTGCATTGAATCGTACATATACCCTTTATTTATCCTTGCTTTGTTACTTTCCAAGTCCGCGACTGTAACATATTTTGATGATTTTGATCCACACTTAATGAGATATAACATGCATGACAATTTCAGGGTTAAGAAAAATACATAACCTTTTTTTTCCATATTTTTTGCTGTTTTTGGACACGCCCCCCCCTAAAACGATGTACGCGCGTACATCGCCTGTTGGACAAAAGACACCTTTTTCTACGCGTTTTCGTGTTCTCGCATCATATTCACCTTTGAATGGGGCAAGTGGTTCCCCCGGGAGATCTCTTCTGTTTTATATTTCTTTTCTAATGCATAAAGTGCTTGATCCAAGGTTAGAGAGGGCAGATATTTTTTTTTAACTTACAACACATACAATACAACCAATTATGAAGGGTCAAAAGGGCCAACAAATCAAGTTTGTTTTCCAGTATTCCAAAAATCAATGGCGCTTTTTATATTTTTTGTAAAGGATTTTCCCTATAAATAGCTCAAATCAAATACTGTCAAGTTATTAGTTTCTAAAGAATTATTGATTTGGGATCATTTACAATGTTTTAATGAAGTTTCTATCTCTGCCCTCTGCGCACTTTAAGTCTAAAAAGTGCAATTTTCTCAGTAAATCAAATTTTTAAAAACAAAAACGTGGTAAATGGCTCCAAAGCAAAATGCGAGCGGCACTAACTGGAAACAACTTGTTTTTTTTCTTTTCTTTCTTTTTTGGCCTAAGACAACAATACTTGAAATTAAAATCCGAAAATAAAAAAAGATCTTTCAAATTTTTGATGGGCGGAAAAATGCACATTTATTTTTGTCAAAATGCCATTTCGTCCCGCCAGCTTGCGCAAATGAATACTTTTAAACTAATTTATTAGTTGTTTTTGTCGCAAATCCAGGATCAAATTATTACATATTAGAAAAAATAATGGCTGATTTTTTGTATCCGTTATAAATTTATTGTAAATAATGTAAAATAGACCCTCTTGTGGTTTCCGCCGGCCCGGTGGTTAAGTTTATTACTTTTTATTTTTCCCCTGACCATCTGGGGGGGGGGGGGGGGGGTCTGGTCCTGGAGCCAAACCTAATTATCTCATTAACTCATCATCAGGATTTCTAGGGGTTTTTTAGATGTACTATAACCGAAGCGAGAGTTTTGTAGTACGTTAAAATACCGAATCATAATATAATAGTTGCCAGAAAAAACGTGCCTCATTTTTTTTGGAGGCACAAACAGATTTTATTTACAACTTTGCAATAAATACGTATACCCATTTTTGAAATGTGTCATTTAAGCAATGTTTTGAGTCATTTTCAAAAATTTGAACTCATGTATGATGATTTCTCACATAAAAAACCCATGTCCTAAGGTTATCACCAGGAAGAAAAAATACATCGGTCTCGGACCGCTTGTGTCGGCCTGCCGTCGCGGTTAGTGAATAATATGCCTAGACATGACCTTTGACCTTGATAGTGACCGTTGCCTCATCAACAAATGACAGATCCAATGTTGCACCTATAGTTCAAGTTTGGTTTCCATTGACTTCAACTTTTCAAATGAGGTCAATTTTACATTCAGCTTATGTTAACAACTTACACCTCACATGACCTTTGACCTTGGCATTTGAACTTTGACCTCATCAACAAGTGGGGGATGGCATGTTGCACACTGTGACCCAAGTTGGTTTAAATCCATCAAGTATGTGGATATTACCTGCAAATGTTCACCTTTTTCACAACAGACATCAACAGAACATCATCAACCAGACATCCTCAACAACAGACAACAACATTGGACAAAGTGATCTCTATTGTGTCTTCCTTCCTGCCTTAAGGCAGGCGCACAAAACTGAAACACTCCATTTGTGAATGATTTCTTAGGACTAAATATTGTTTGGTTGGGTTTGTGGCATAAAACTATAGTTTATTTCATGAGAGTGGAAACCGTGCAAGGCCAAGTTCCAGCTGGAAGGTATGACAGAAAATATATGATCTCCCCAAAGGAAAAAGAGTCCTGGAGCATAGATAGGTGCGGCAAATAAGTCTGAGAAAAAATGCTTTTAGCAGCTGGAACGGCATATTGGCAGTTCATCTTCCTTTCATTTGGAAACACTGTTGGGGCACTATAATTATGTGGTGTGTAAAGAGGGTGTAAATCAGAGATGCAACTCTCCCGTTTTCTGTGGGGGAGACTCCCGGTTTGCTAGCAAATCTCCCGATTTCGGATATAAGGAAATAAAATAAGTAAATATAGAACAATAAGTTAAGAAAGAGGGCCAATATTCTTTTCTCAAGTGAATAAACGAACTAGATTTGAAAGATTTTCAATTATAAAGCCGTTAAACTGTTTCTGACAATCGTTGTGCTCTCCGACTTTCGGATAGTTCACACTCACATTAATATTTTTATTTAAGAACCATTTACTGCTGTATGCTAAATGCTTCTGAATGAATGTATTTTAGTTAACACTACTGTAACTGCAAAGAGGAGGGCGGTGCAAAGGGATAAACCACAACAAAAGTTATGTATTGTTATAAGCGGTTTTTGTTTGAAGTTTTCAAGCTTTAAAAGTTTAGGCCTTGATACTTTCTACTTTCCATGACTTTTAAAAAAGCCACTATAGGGACCTTATTTTAGGAGCTAGACAGTATTACTTAATTGGGCTGTCAGACGGCGAATCTCTGTCCATTTTTATCTGGAAAATCTGTATTTTAAAGAGCTCAAAAAAAAAAAAAAAAAAAAAATATCTCCCATGAAATACGGAGCCATCTTTGCAAACAATTTTTTGGAAAGGTCAACTCTTAAAATCTGAAATCCTTGGCCCTTGCTACACAACCCTTGCCAAGTAATCAAATCAAACGTTCTGTACCTGGTGTTCTTTTACTCTTATTTTCGAGTTTTAAAATTCGTTGATCGGAAGTTGTAGACAATTATAACGGTATAAAATTCCTTCACCCCTTCTAAAAATGACAATGTTACAAACCAAAAGATTTTATGCAAATCACAATTCGCGTTGTTACAAAATATATAAAAGATTGTTTTGGAACGGCATGAATAACCCGGGATAGTGCGGGAAGTCGGGAGGATGGCGTAGTCCCGCGCTCTCATCATCAGTTACAGAGACTCGTCTTATCATGTCATGAGGCCGTTCTTGGCGCAATCTGAATTCAAATACCTCCAAATCTGAAATCTTAGTGTCCAAAATCGTGGCGTAGCTCCGAGGAATTGGGGAGTACCCTCCCCCAGCGACACTTTCAGAGCATAAGAAAGTTGCGTGTAAACGTAATAACATGTCTGTTCAAAACATTTATATTTCATTTGTGATACTAAATTAGCAATGTTAGTAACCTTAAAATCCTAATTGATTTCACCTATTCTCCCTCCTAATAGGCCTTTGTCCAGGATTTGATTAAAGTGACATGGAGATTTTTTTAGGATAACAAATCTCTCAATTTCACTGGATCGGGTGTAAACGGCACCTACCGAAACGTTTCAAAGGTTTATTAGACCAACAGGTTCAAAGAAAAAACCGCAAAACTTTTTTACTTGCCTGCTATCGTAATCGATTCCCCATAGAAAACCATGCTTTGACTTTCTGTCGTGCACGACAGAACTACTAATCATCATCTTATTCATCCAGTACGGGCGTATTCGGCTGTAAAAAAAAAATTTTTTTGTCACTTCAGGTGTCATCTAATCCATTGGTAAGCATCCCAAACGTAAAACCTGGTTCGATAAAAATTGGGGGGGCGCTTCTTCCTGGAAATCTCCTCATGCCTCTTTAACATTTAGCACAGAGCTGGAAAAATCTTCACCTAACCTCTTCACCATGCACCCCAAAATAAATCCTACCTACAACCATTTCCAAATTTAAGATACCATATTACCAAATGCAATGCCATAAAGAAGCGTGATATTAATTAATACGTTTTTATGGTAGGGCTAACTTTTCACGTTCCTAGATGTAACATCAGTTTTTACCCTCAATTGGTTTAAAACGAATCATTATCACATTTAACTTCTTTTTGTATTATCAAGCTAAAAAGTACAATATTTTAAAATCACTCCCTCGCGCCATACTAGGCGTTCCTTTATCATATACATTTTTCGTAAAAACTACGCTATCCTGCCCTCCCACTCCCCCCGGGTATTAACGTTACGTTGCGGTCTCCCTTTGAAAATGGGAACTTCTTATCGTACAGGTAGTTGGATTCGACAATTATCGTCTGTGATGTTGTGCATTAAACGATCCCAAATTACAGCTAAATTGTCACCTTTCACAATATGCCAACACCACCGGGAGATTTACCGGTAGTGATCATCTAGTTTCTATATCTGCCAACGGATCTTAGTTCCCTTCTCATTGCACCTACGGTTTTTTTCTGAACGTTTAAACCGTGCTTGTGTTATGGTCCATGGCAGACAGAACCTAGAAATACTGCAGAAATAGTAAATACATGGTGCTTCCCATATGGCCTACAGTCAAAATCTATATTACTATTTGTTTAACTCACCTACATAGGCTTTCTACAGGCTCTTAGGCTAATAATATAGGCTTTGCATTCAGCAATACAAAATAAAAATATCAATCAAAAAACGAATACAACTATTAGTAAAATAACCACTTACACATACCATAATTGGTAAAGTTTAAACAAACAATTCAAAAAGTTCATTATACACATATCATGAATTAGAAGTCATTCTGTGATCATAAACCACTTTTTATTAAAAGTATTTCTAGGTGCTTTTACCAAAATTCTGACCGCAAAACTGATTTATAAATACGAACTGAATGTAACCTACACAACTAAAGGAAGCCTTGTTAAATATTGCATTGGCATCGAAAACACTGTTTTACATATCTACGATTATTTTTGTATTCCTGACTTTTAAAATTTTTCTGTTTTACAAAAACCATTACCATTTAGTTTCAAGTCTTTGTTCGCAACACCCAGGACACACACAATCTGTTACCTTCTGGATGGTTTCCTGTTGGACGTAATACATCAAGAAGAAATCTCTTCTGACGACTCATAATTTGGTTATGTTAGGGCTTAATCCGTCAGACAGAGCGGTTTATCTTTGATCTGGGTTTATTGCTAACAAATGTCTCCACGGAACTGGTTTACTCCAGGTCATGACTAACGTCACACGTAACTGAAAAAAAATGTATTAGATTTGGTAAGAAATCCCAATCTTGAATTTCATATAAATATTTTTAATGAGTTAATGAATGAAGGCAACATACCATGCAAACCTTTAAATCATACATTTGAAATGACTATGTATATAAAAAACATTTATTTTCCCAACATGGCATGACTATATGGCTGAACTTTAGTACAAGTAAAATCCTTGTAGTGGGAATTTTCGCACGTACAGATTTTTCGCATTTTAATAACAGTTTTCCAAATGCGCGAGAATTTAATTTCCGGTATTGACTCAAGCAACAAATCTATTGTCAAAACGTTATTTTTCGCAAGTTTTTCATTTTTGGCGTTTTTATGTTCACTCGTGAAATTCGCAAAAAATAAATCCGTCAGGAAAATTCCACTGATATAGTAGATACTAAAACCACTATTTAGGGGGATGGCCTGATTTAATTATATAAATTTGAACTTGAGAACCCCATACATGGCTCAAGTTTCACGGGCTTGTACATTATCGTCATCAAACTAAAACACACATGCACTGATTTTTTTTTGGCCAATGAACTGAAGTTAAAAATATTCAGGCCATTAACCTCTAATATAACCAACCATTGAACACATTACAGGTCTTTGTTATGTCAAATTTTCATTGTTGTCAATTGTGGTATAAAGTTTACAAAGTGCTTGCTTTTTTAACTCGGAGTTGGCCCATTTTTTGAAGTCATTTGTTTCGCACCACGATCAATTAGTCATAACTTCTCTTTCCTGCCCCATATCCACTTTTCTTTCCTCATTTAACTTAAACGGAAAAACTTTGAAACTACCATCCTCGATCCAGAAAGCTAACATGATCAAGGGAAATGCATTGGATGTGGGCGATATTGATTTTGAGTGACTGGCAAAAAATAAAGAACTGCAAACCTTCTTGTTTTATATTTTGACCAAGTGGAAAGAATTTTTCTTGAGATGATAAACCATCTGTTCTATCTGGGATTTTGAATTAAATTGTAGCAATTTCAAACAAAGAGATGACAACTGATGGACGTGAAAATGGCCAGATTAAATAATGTCGTATGTTTAACTCATAATTTATATCAGTTGTGTCAGGTGTGTTGCTATTGATTGATTTTGTTTTATTCTGTGTTTCTCATAAATTGGACTTCTACAGCTGTGACTGTTTGACCTGACGACATTGGCCACCATTTGGAAAATACAAATTTGTCTCTGATTTTGTTCTTTAAAGGGGGTGGCGAGCCAATTCAGGATATGAGTTTTCATCATCATCTTAATAGATTGGCCTTCACTCGCAAAACCCATGAAAGTTTGCCACCGATGTATTTCATCCGTTGTGATGGCGAGAGCTAACAACGTGATTTTTGTAGCCAATAGAGTTTGTGTAAAATTAAATATTGGTCGACAGCAATGAAGCAAATTTTTTGCTCATAACTTCCATTGACTCTAAGATTTCAACAGAGTAAAAATGAGAAAAATAGTAGCGTTCTTATGATAAACCAAAATTTGACCACTTTCCGGTAAAATCTAGGGCTTCATTTTCTGGGGACAATGCTATTGCGATCGGGCCATGGGACTTTAATTCCAAAGATTATGCTTCGTAAAGTGCCTATTTCATCCCCAAATCACCAAATTGAATAGTTCTTGATAATATTCAATCTGCCTTTACGGTAGCAATCCAGTTGCTACTACGCAGCAGCCCATAATCTCAACAAAAACGTCAATTAGCATGCAGCTCAAATTGACAAAGCAGACTAGGGCATGACTCAATGCAATGCTGTAGCCTTTGTGTTGTGATCGCTCTAGATAAAAGTACATAGGAAAAGTTGTTAGTGGATTATTTGGCCCGATAACGGCAAGATTTCAGTGGCACCTTGTCAAAAGCTGACGCGACTTCTTTTCAATGTTGCCTGTAAAGAATACCTGAAAAGGCCTGGTTTGCTGTGCCTATGCAATAAGAATTAAAACCGAAGAATGACAATCTGAACGTTTATGTGATAATTCCTTGACCTAAATTTTTAATAACTAAGTTGAATAACTAGGGCCAAACTGTGGCTAACAATTTTAGCAGAAAAAGGATATGCAAAGAAACAAGTGAATCAAAAATGCAGTATAATGTAAAAATTTTAGTCCCACCTTGTGGGGAGAGAGATAAGGAGCATATAGCAGTATTATCCGCATCAAATATATGAGTGGTCCTCAGATGTGAAAATGAGACTTGGAGCCCAGAATTAGCCCCAAATAGGTAATCGTCATACCTGGTCTCCTGTCCAAAAGGGTTACTACTTCTGTGAAAACAACTAAATATAATAATAATAATAATAACAGTCTTGATATAGCGCCTAATGCAGAGGCCTCTAGGCTATGCCGCTTTACATAGGAATGGAGGCAATATAAACATATTAATACGACAAAAACAAAAATAGATAAAATTCTAATGTTTAAACAACAATGATATACAGCATTATACACAATTTCCAAATAACCTTAAATTTGTATAAATTCGAAAATTCATATTGTGACCAAACACAGATAGAAGAGAAAGCCAACCCATTTGCCTCCTATACTAAGAACATATGGGGATACACCTGAATCGTCAGCTGTGAGGATCTGTGTGATGTACCCCAAAGCGACTCGGGTAAGCTTCTTTCCTGGATTCAGCTGCCTCTAACCCTACCTACCTGATGAAAACAACTACCTAGGCAACCGGATTTGGATGAATGTTAGAGAATAAGAAAAAGAAAGGAAACAAAAATCACAGATGGTGATTGGACTGCAGAAACAGGATACATATCGTCCAGGAGCCAAATGTTGTGTAAATAGGATGTTCTTCATACGTGACTTGGAATATTTGCTGACTGAGCGCTAAGCGGATACTGTAGTGAGTTGTTATTCCACAAATGTGCTGCTGCTGCGTAAGCAAAGATCTATCATCACACCATAGAACTTGTTGAGATTTGGATGATTTACTCACTGGGGGAGCAAGAAGATATCCAAGTTCTTGGGGTGATACAGCTGGATGAGCTCAGAGATATAGTCAGGTGACATGCTGTGGATGGCCTATAATTGAGAAGGAGAATCTTAAAAACTGCCCTCTGATTAATTGGAAGCAATGCAGTTGGTAATGGGGAAGAGACTGGTGTGATATGTCTCGTCGACAGTTTTAAGGACAAGACGGGCAGCTACATTTTGAACTCGCTGAACCTGGGTCAATTCTCTTTCTCTTTCTTGGAAGGCCCTAAAGCAAGGAATTGCAGAAATCCAGCCTAGATGTAATAATACCCAACAACCTAGCCACGACCCTCCTCAAATCCCTCCTGATCCTATTTCAGATTGGCAGTCAACAATGTTAAGAATTCCAATTGAATTTCCAATCAAATCTTAGAGAGGTCTTGGGCGGTCTCCATAGAGCAAAGCATCCTGAATGAGTAGGATAAGGAGCCTTGAGCCCAGAATCGAAACCCAGAAAGGATATTGTGGGCCTTACTTCTGGTCCCTCCTTGTCAATCGCCAAGTAGGTCACAACTTCCTCCTCAAACCTTGTACAGTCTCTTTCCCAACAATGTGTTTTTCAGTTGAAATCTACTTACCCCTGGGGAAAATTTCATAAAAGTCTCTTCCCACAGGTAAGTATAAGCTCCCAAGGGATGTATGGGTTCCAAAAGAATAGCCTAAAATCAAGAATTTTGGCCAAAATAATCTAATTTTTCTTGGGGTTGGTGAGGACTGGAAAGAAAAAAATGTGGGGGGGGGGGGAATAATACCGAGTCCCAAAATCTATTGGGGGTCTTAGCTATATGAAATCACTATAGATTGGCACATAGATTGATCCACAAAAACTTAGGTGCAATGAGAAACTTCACCTAACAGGTATCCCTAAAATGTGAACATTCTGCTTTTTGCAACTCCAATGTAAGCTTTCTATCAAAATTTCACCATATTTCTTTGATACAAACATTGTGAAATTTGTAATTTTGTATATAGAAAGCAAATAGAAATTCAGACTAAATTCAGCCTATGTTTTAATGTTGAAATTAACAATGAAAATTGTCTTTTGTTTTCACTTTATTTAAAATGCATTTATGTAACGAAAGACCCGGTAAGAAATCTATGTGGGGTCTTTAATCTACAAATGACACAATATATGGGTGCCCGAAATCTCGTAGGTGCAATTTCAAATACAGGTGTCCCAAAAAAATGTGAATATTCTGAATTTTTGCCCTGGTGTCAAACTTTCTAAATCAAAATGACTCCATCGAACGGATTAAGCTGAGAACTGTTTCCTTTGGGTACAAAATTGTGAAATTTTTAAATTTCTTATAGGAGCAAATACAAAATTCAGCCTATGTTTTCTATTGCAATATTAGGTCAAATACAAATCACCTTTTATTTCAATTTTAAGTTATTTCCTGCAGCCAAATAAAAGGTAGGGAATCTATTGCATGTCTAATCTATACAAAATCACTAAATATCATCCAAATATGGACTTGAATCTCTGCTCTCGTTGCACTTTAATTATCAACACCCTGAACTTACGTACGACGGCCCTTGCATTCAAAAAGTCTGGCTGCCTATGTGCTACACCCAATTGGAAATTCACTACTTAAAGGCAACGATAGATTTTGGGGCACCCCGAATATTATGTCATATGTTCTGATTCTCATATTACATAGACGCCCCAGTAGATTTCTGTACTTGTCTTTTGTTATAGAAATGCCTGAAACGTGAAAACAAAGGCATTTTCATTTGCTTAATTGCATATGAAACATAGGCTGCATTTAGTATTTCATCCTATATGAACTTAAAATTTCAAATTTTTGTACCAAAGTATTTTTTCAGCTTAATCCTTCACATGGGGACCTCTTTGATAAAAAGCTTTACATTGGTGGTCAAAATCTCAGAATTTTCATATTTTAGGGACACCTGTTATGTGGAATCTCTCATGCATGGCACCTTTAATGTTATACTACTGTGTTGTCATGTTGCTGGAAAAGGATGAAAAACCTTTAGGTATTCTCTGTTCCAGACTTCTACACAATACTAAGCAAACCAAATGACGCCAGAAGATTTCAGCCTAATTCTCCACACTTCACACATCTTTTTCCTTTGAATAGCATTTCAACACATATAAATCACCCAATAAATCTTTAAAAACACACCCCCAAGATTTGTGCATACCCTGGTGAATTGGTGAACGCCCCTTAAACAACACATTAACACACAGAATTGGACTAAGACAACCAATTACTCATCCATTTCTCACTTTCTATGACTGTGCATATCACTTTATTTCAAAGGCATAAATCATTTTGTAATCTTACATATACATCACAAGACTTTACGGCCCCATTTGCGAATGCCCTTTAAAGCCAGAAAAACAAGCCATTTGGCAAATAGAACCAATTAACCTTCTAACCACCCTATACCAATTCCTTTTTTGCTTGCCAGAATTCATGGCCTTTTCCCTTCTAGTATTACAGAATACATAATCAACTGGAATATTTAGGCCTACAAAAATGATGAGCTGCTTTTTGAATCTGGTTATGGGCTCGTATATGGTTAAATTTCATTTAAAAAAAACATTCATTTTGGACTCAATTATACAATATTCTTAAAACAAGTGGTCTTTCTTGACGCTCCGTCTCCCCCTGCTTTTGTTGATTATCTGAAATATTTGTAAGTCAAGTCAATATTTTTAAAACACATATTGTTATTTTTTTTCAAAAATATGCACTGAAGCTCATCAAATATGCTAAATTTCAACATGACACGTGCATAAGTCATAAATGGCATTTTTTCTAATTATCAATAACTGCATTAAATATGCATGAATGTCCATCAGCAACATGTGATAGCGCCTCACTATCAGCTTTTCATGTAGTGGAGGACCCATCTTCGTATCATTTAAAACACAACCAAAAATTGCTAATTTCTTTTTGCATAAATTGACCTCCATTAACAATTTTGTTTGCCCTTGAGATCAAATCAGGGGGAGTCGTAATTTGGTTCCCTCCGCCTCCTTTCCCTCTCTACCTCCACCAAATTTTGTCACTATACTTTGTTCATCCACCTAATAGGCAAAAATTATTCGGCTTTTGTTTATCCGCGGCATAAAAGTATTCTGTATTATGTGTGCGCTTTTTTCCACAAGTATGCCGCTGCACGGTACATCAACCGCACTGTGTTTGGTGCGGTAGATGTAGCTTGCAGTTGCGCCCACATTATTCAATATCAATTTGCGGTGTGAAGTAGTTTGCATATTTGGTGATGAACAAAGTATAGAGCCCATATAGAACTCCAGATAATAGTGATTAATTTGAAACTATACAGTGTTTGTATGGATCGTCCTGAACTTAGTTCAGGCAAGGTCAAAAAGTCAATAAATTTCTTCAAAATTGGGTGGCTTGGCCATGCAAGAGGCATTCCCCTTAGACAAGCGTCAATCACCGGAGGACAAAAACATATGTAAGGGACCTTAGGCCCAAACTGAAGGCAATGACAGCTGTTACTTATGGGATCACACAATCCCTCTCAAAATGTAAAACAACTCCCGACACAAAAACCACACAAATAGGCCGATTACTCATTGGTTTCTCATCCACGTTCCCTCACCTTGTTTCCTGTCTCGGGAAACTCAGTGTTGTCGCAGTGAAAACATGCTTGAGCCCACCATACACCTGATTGTTAGCCAGAACTGCGGGCGTCCATTGACATGGCAGGGGTGACCCTGTACGCCCTCAATTTCAAGGTGTGGGCATTCAAGTTTTGTTAAAACCTGGCGTGCCCTCTGGGTATATCCGACTCTTTGGGTATAATTTCAGCTCAAATTAAATGTTTGCTATTTTATTAAGTGGGGCGTAATAGTGGTAGGGATTGTGATTTGTACCATGCTGAATAAGTTTAATTTAGTTCAAAGTGCATTAATTTCATTGATTAATTTCTTAATTTCCTTGATTCTGGCAACAAAACTGAAATGCCAACTTTTTTAAAGTGCTTTTTCACGACTATTTGTGTATTTGACTGTTAATGTTTGTGCCCCAATCACAGGAAAAGTCACAATTTTGAATTATTGTGTTACGGTCACCTTGACCAAGGCCAAAACCACCTCTAAACTTCGGATTCAAACTCCTGAATAACTAGACAATACACTGTAAACTTGATTACAAATATTAAAACAAAGTATTTATTTTAATTGTGTGTCTAAATCAATCTCATTCAAACATCGATTAGGTATCAATAATCAAAGATTTATCTATAATAAGGTTGTTAATTAATTGAATATTAAACTAAACCTGGTGTGGTTGCCGCGACGCGGCTTGCCAGCACAAGATTACTAATATGGTGGCAGAATCTTGCAGACTCCTGGCGAATATTCCAGTGCAAAACTTCAATTTCCAATAGCGGGACGTGTCCACGCACTTGTCCTTACACTGAAAAAAAACCAGCTCCTAATGACTCCCGAAGCTCGGAGGTCGACTAAATATAAACTCCAAAAGTGCTGTAGCTTGTTTATCCTTGGATAACTCAGAGGCCACGAAATACGGGAACCGAACACGGCTACACAATCGGACGGAAAGTTGGAGCTGGAAAAACTATGACAATGTCATATATGGAGACTCTGTACTCATTGACTATGGTGACTGTCACTGTCAACTTGGAAACTCTGCTAATAACTTGGAGTTAATTCTGCTAATAACTTGGAGTAATGATGTTGTGATACTCTGACTCATCTTCTCTCACCAGAGCTTTATATATCCTCTCAAACAATTACTAGAAGGATCTGGTCCTCTCTATATGAGTCATGTGCTAAATATAGTCCATTACATCTAAGTTCCTGAACTGCAATGTACTGTATAGATTTAGGATCTCATAGCAACTACTCACTGACTGTGTAATTATGCAGCAGTGCGCCACCTATCTTCATCAGTGAAACCTGGTCTGGTCAGTTCTTCTGGACTTGAGTAACGCAGAACTTTCCAAACCTTTCCTTTGAAATCACTAAGGTTCTAGACGCTTCTCCGGTTTCTGTTTTCTTCTGAGATCTTCTGTTTCATTCTATTTGCTTCACAAACACCAGTATGCACATAAACCAGGTATATTTTATATTATATTACTTAGACTAATTTATAATATTTTATGTGCTAATTTATGATTTAATCTTGCTCAAAGTGAAATAAATCATTGCTAATTCTGGGGCTGTAACAATTGGCAAAGATAAAGGTTCAACGATCTTACGTTGATATGAATGCAATAGCAACGACCAAGTGCTCATAACTCAGTAACCAGATTATCAAATTTAATGGCAATGGAATCTAAGGAACACAGTGTCCTTTATCGAGAGGCAAAAATGGGCTTCAGTTTCCATCACTCAGCCATGCAAAAATGACAGTTTTGTCCTTGGACAAACGGAATTTTATCGCTGTAATGGTACAATTGGAGAAAAGACTAATGCATCCTGTTTCATTCTTTTGAATTATCTCTACAATCCATCCATGATGGAGTTAAGACTTTCAGAGAAATTAGAAGATTCATCATGCTTTACTGTAAGGCATTTGTTTTTAAAATTCTGTCTCTCACTGTTTAACTGCCTAAATTTTATCAGGTCAAATTCTATTTATTGGAACTTGCTATTAGCATGAGCAATACCGTGGTTTTAAATTGACACTGTGAGTAATGTATAGGCACCATAAAATTCAACGTAGAAGTGCCACGTAATAGGATTCGTTGCCCCAGCAATCGGTCCAAACAATCACAAGGCACAGGACACGTGCTACACAATGAAAAGTTAGAATTCCCCGCGCTAAAAGCCCTATGATTTGTTTGGACGGATTGCTTGGGGGCAACGAATCGTATTACGTGCCACTTCTACAGCAAATATAGGTAGTTGTGCTATGAGGCATTAAACCCACATTCCAGGGTTACAATACATGCTGAGTCATGCACTGGTATAAAATTCCACAGGTTAGAATTGCAAGGGTGGCCTACTGTACTATTGTACTTCTAGTTGGGCAAAAGGCTATCATTTAGAGTCAAAAGTGACAAGTGGTGTGTGCGCCACTCCCGGATGCCACTATAGCGATGTATTAAGGATTTGGTACTTATCACCTATGAATGATTGGGACAGTCAGGATTTTCACCCTACTCTGCAAACTGGCCGATGAGTACACATAGCTCTACATGGGCACCAATAGCTTAACATCCCCTCCAAAGGACAAGGGATGGGGTGTTTTCATGGTTCATTGGCTAACTCCAAATGAATAAAAGGACAGTAGGATTTGGATTTGAATCAATAGGTCTTATACAAATAAATCCAGAATTGAGTACCTAAATTGCTCTAACCAATGTTTGAAGCAGGGACTGGGATGGATTTAATATTCTGCCACCACATCCTTTAACATGCAGTTTATTCCGTTGAGGCAGCTGAATTCAGAGGGTGGTGGCCCAATACAAAATTCTTTCTGCAGGGACCCTTTTCTACCAGAATTAAGCATCTTATGGTCACTTGCCCATGCTCTTCTCCAGCAATTTAACAGTCAAGAAACTATGATAATGTGATTTTTTTTGCAACTCACACTTGTTATTCAAGTTTGCAATGTTTTTCTGGTTGGGATTTCTCTTTCGTCGCCTTGCTTCCCTTAAATTGAAAACAATTTTGCACATTATAAAGATATGAAGATTGTCAGTATGAATTTAAACATGGTTCAAATCAGTATTTTATCTATAATTTCCTGTTGACGATTTCTAAATTTCCATTTTGTTATTTTGCACTCCTTTCAATCTGTAATATTTTTTTTTTTGGGTAAGATCACAATTGTTGTGATTTTGTTTGTTTTCCAAAAAGGTAGATACAAATATTTGTCTAAGGTTGGTGGTCCGATTTTTGTTCCATATGCTGTTTTCTATCTCAAATGGAAGTCACTTACCAAAATATTTGATTACAAATTTTCAGTTTAATTTATCCAATGGTTTGGATATTAGAAACAGTATCACCAGAATCACTCCTCACATAGATCCTATCTCAGATGAAACTAGAATGGTTTTCGCAAAGGCAGAAAAACACTACCCCAGATACTTGCCCTCAGATATGTCATAGAAGAGTCAAGAATTTCTAAGAGAAAAAGCTTCAATTGTGTTTGTAGACTTCTCCAAGGCTTTTGACAGTGTCAACCGGGAGGTCGTGCTGTACATTCTCACCAACTACGGTGCCCCAGATGAGACGACGCAATGCCATCATTGTATTGCAAACCCTCTAAGCTTGGGCAGAAAGGCCACAAACACTGTAAAAATTACAGTGCAATTTACAAGAAAATCCTGTAAAAATTACAGTATTTGGCTGTAATTTGGAAATACAGGAAAGTACTGTAAATTAAATGTCCATGTATTCCAGGCCTATGATGACAAAATTTTAAAATGAAGCCTTTATTCGAATTTTAATGAGTAACAACATTATTATACACCGATGAATCTTCAATTATACAATTAAGTACTAAAATTTAGAGGGGAAAAAATACAGTAAATATTACAGGAAAATCCTGGCAGCAATTCTGCCAACAAAACTCTGTAAAAACACATTCAAATTTACTGTATATTTTACAGTTTGATTTAATACATTTTACAACAAACTGTCAATTTTACAGTATATGCACTGCAAAAATTTGTGGATAGCCCTACTAAGTTAGGGTGTTCGTCAGTGCTTTTTTACTCTACACACGTTCACAATCTCTGTAATAACTTACCAAATATATATGTTTTTGAGTGTTTTGATTAAATTAATGTTTACAGTATACTGTAAATTTTATGGTAATTTGTTGGCAGAATTGCTTCCAGGATTTTCCTGTAAAATTTACAGTATTTTTTTTATGGTGAAGCTATAGATGGATGGCCATGAACAACAAGGGGCTCGCCACAAACCCAAGCTTTCTATAGACATCACCAAAGTCAGCTTCTAACAGACACACCTTGACTATGCAGACGATCTAGCTCTAACAGGGGATCTTGTGAAGCACAAGATCTACTAACATCACTTGAGAATTCTGCAGACAAAGTTGGCCTACATCTTAATGCCAAGAAGATGGAATACATGACCATCAATAAGAGATTCACCAAACCAATCTGCATTAGAAACTGTCATACAAAGGACAAGCTTGAAATGCCTGCAACAAACTACACCACTTATGGCAATATGTTATCTCCCATTCAATTAAGCTGACCTCCTTCAAAGCCTGTGTAAAGAGCATCCTGTTATATGGCTCTGAGACCTGGACCGGACCATGAAGAAAAAGTTACAGGACAGACTGGGTGGCACCTACACCAGGCTCCTTATTTGAGTACAAAACATGTCCTGGTATGAGCACAAGACCAAGACACTGATATATGGAGATATTCCTCCAATCTCATCGTCTGTTGCCCAGCACCGATCATGATTTACTGGTCCCTGTCATCGTGCGAATGATCAAATAGTTCAGATGGGATGTGTTGGAGGTTACCATGCCCAAATAGGGGTCATTCTCCTTTTGACTTCATTGATGCAATTGCTTGAGACATCCAGCTGAATCCATCTGACATCCCCAGCTTAATGATGGCAAGGACATTTGGTGCTACATAGCAAACAGGCATCTTGGCTGTAAACCTAGACAGATACAATAGCCCGTTCGTAAAACAGGCATGTATGGATACACGTGGGTTAATACATTTAGGGATTGGAGCGATTACATTTGCTTTTCTAAAGAAAAGTTTCTCAGGCCCAATAATTATTTGGGGAAAGAAAAACAATGAGCTGTCTTTGATAATAAATCTCTTCTATTTGATGTGTAAATATGATGGTGTGTCAACCTATCTTTAGGCTGCACATCCAGCCACTGATGAGTTACAAATCACAGACAGACAAATCATTCCCCAACAGATTTATAAGGGAAGGGTTATATTTTAGAAGCGGAAAGAAAGAAAACTGGAATTACACATAGAAAACATGACCAATTTCCAGCCTGACGCAATGGGGAATCAAACTCATATCAGTTGGCATATAAAGAAGAATAAGTTTAGCAACTCACCTTTTAAAATGTAGTTTAGTTATCTTAAAAAAAAAAATCATGCTAACATAAGGGTCTGTGCTTGTAAACATTAATCAGACCTATAGCAAGGGGAGATACAATGGGCATTCACCCCCTCGTAAATCCAAAGTTTTTAAAAGTCCCTAAAATGCCTGCTTTATGAGCATAGGGAGCAAGAAAAATTGAATCTTTAGTTTTGTTGAAAAAAAAGGTGGGCAATTGCTGACCCCCACCCAGAGGACTATTCCATCCGTTAACTTGTGTTCCAGGACCACATCTTTGCGAGTCGTCTCATAGTAGTGACTATTCATGATTATGTTTGCGCCGTATCCGTTAAAGTGCTTGTTCAATCGTCTTGATAATCAGATGAAAGTCCATATTTTTCTCATTGTCTTCCTGAAATTTCGGCTTTCAAAATTCCATTACGTTCACAAGATATGACAAAACTGCCTTTTAATGGTTACAATCAAGATTAGCACAGTAGTAGTAGTGACTAGGGCGTGAAATAATGTATTATTGGTTTAGCTAAAAAAGCAAGCTATGTTTCCCATGGGTTACATGGTGGCCTGTGTATACAAGTGTCCTGCATGCATTCAAGTGATAACAATACACAAACTAGACATTCGCGGGTGGTTCTCGGCTTAGGCTCGCTATATCAAAGAATATAAGCTGTTGGCCGCCCCCAGACCTTTGACCCTGACACGTGACCTGATTCATCAACAGATGAGGGATTCGATGGTGCACCTATGACAAAAAGTTTGGTTCCAATTCAACTTCAAGTTTTAATTTAGATGAATTACATTTTAGCCCATTTTTTCAACTTGACCCTAAATAACTTTGACCTTTCAACAGGACCTGACATAGCAACATATGACGGATCCCATGTGCACCTATGACAGAACAGAAGTTGGTTCCAATTGACGTTTTGTTAAAACTTTCAATTGAGTCAATTTAAAAAAAATTAACAATGTGCCACCCACACATTCACACATATCACACACACGCACACACGCACAACGGGATTGCTAAGTGGTCCGCCAGCTATAGATGGAGGTCCCAACAAAAATGGAAACAAAACACCTTTTCTTTAAATGTAATTATTAAGATTACAAAAGAACGACCTTCTGCCAGCTCAGATTGGGTGGAATGCATCCTCGCACTTGTCTTGAATTCCAATGGTCGTGGGTTTGATTCCTCCTCTAGGCTGAAAATTGAATTTGATATGTTTATTTGTGTAGAGAATGTGTGGTCAGTGGAAAAGCGTAGGACTCATGATTATTAGACCGTTTCAATTGTGATTTCGAGCCCACTGTGGTCAATGTGTTTGTTATTCCTGGGCAGATACTAAATCTAATTGCCTCATCGTTCCCAAAGCAAGATCTGAGGAGCTGTTATGGGGAATATTACAATCTACGTTGTGATAGGCATGTGCACTGGTAAGGCATGTCTTGAGCAGCCACCTAGATGAAGCAAAATGATTGTGACGATCTCTGAAGGGTGGTGTAATAATAATTGGCAACAGGGCTTTGGAGCCTGTTAAGCACTATATAAACAGTCCTTATTATTATTATTTTAGAGTGCGGAGAGAAGTACCAACAAAAACATCAGAATCAGCGATTGAAATAGGAAAATAGCTGCCCTATGAGATAATTCAACCGCATGTGGTCCTGGAACACAAGCTGTGCAGACCAGAATAAGTCCTTTGTGACTAACGCATATACATACAGCAGTGTTGTTGCTATTATACACCCATAGCCCCTTTCGTAGTTTGACAGTGAACAATCTGGTGACTAAGCCTACAGCTAACAGCCTGAGCTCTCCAAATGAGTATGGTTCCTTCAGGAACTAGCAGAAGCCATTATTAAGGGCGACATAAGGTTTATGGACCTCATTAACCCGATGTACGAGCAAGCAGATAAAAACAGGAGAGAAAGAGAGAAACCAGGGGAGCACGGCCTGGTATATGTTGCGTTAACTGACACCGCGGATTCATCAATTGAAAAACATTCAATACACCTGCATCAAATCGGATTGATAGCACAATGTGGGGACATGATGTAGACCGTATTGAAGTGATTAAAGCTCCCCTCTTGGTTGATCTAATTTAGGCAGCTGGAAGCCCATAAAAACATGTTTTTATGAGCAATCTTGTTAAGAACTTGGCTGAGAAATATTCCACATGCATAACATACAATATAACATCCCTTTCTCCCTGGTACAAGCGGATGAGCACATGATTATGTTTGGGTGGGGATCTATTCGATACTTCATTTTCGATTATCTAAATCATTGATTCCCCACCCCCCCCCCCCCCAGAATTGGGTGAAATTTGATTATCAGAGAGAATGTTGGTTTATTCCTAAGTGAATAGACAGCCAAGTACCTATGGGATCTAAAGGGCTTACAGACTTGGCTTAACCATGCATTCATGATCCATTATTGTTGTGAACTGACTTACCTTGAAAATTTGAGATTTTTATGTCAACTCAACGAATAACATGTGAATCCCTGCTTCCAAGACTGATGACATAGCTCTATAGGGCCTACAGGATGACGGCCTTCAAATGTAAACCGTAAATTTAAAGAATTTCAAAGAAAAAATGTATCAAACAGTGCCATGAATCCTCATCCAAAGAAGTGATGTACTACCCAGCGTCGCAGCTGGGGGGGGGGGTTGTGGCTAGCGAGAGCACCCGGGTTGGTGCAAATATATTATACAAAAAAAATTAGCCTATTTTTACTTAAACAGGGTTTTCTGTACATAGAAGGCTCGGATCATTTAACAAAATAAGAACTAAGTCGAAGACATGCATTAAGTCGTATAATATGAACAGCTAATTGTCAGGAGAATTACTTGTGGCGGAAATTTGAAGACAAATCATCAATGGTTTCAAAATGCAACAAAACTAGCAAATAATGAAAATTTGGATGAAAATCAAGATGGCGGCCAGTGAAAGTATGTTTTTCAGGTGCTTACAAAATAGTCATCAGAAGAAGTGGAAGACAAGTCAATGACCTGTTGAAAATGAAAGATAATGGATAAGAATCATTTAAGACTCCCAAAAAATAGGAAAAAACTAATTGTCTTTGGTTTTCAAAAATCCACAAAATCTAGGAATAATTGGTCAAAAATCCAAAAGGGAGGCTAGCAATAAATGATCAGGCCGAACTTGTGTTACAATAGGCCCAACTGCACCCCCGGGTACACCTCTGTTACCCTTTAAAGTCACATACGTGTATAAGTGAAAAAAATTTTCACGTACAGATATTTGCGATTTTAACGTTTTGCTAAATGTGCAAGAATTTGTACATCTCCATGGTATAACATCAATGCAATACAAAATCTATTGGAAAAAGTTATTTTTTTTGTTCGCGAGTTTTATTTTTGCGTTTTTATGTTCACTCGTGAATTAGCGAAAATAAAAACCTCACAAAATTTCCCACCACTGTGACATTGTAAAACTGTAAAATAATTGATATTTGAAAAAAACATATTTATATAATATTAATGGCTTTGAGTATGATACAGAATATATTGCACTCGCACTCGCTATAAAAATATTGTACGAGTCGAAGACGAGTACCATATTTTTCTAGCGGTGCAATTATTCCTTGTATCATACGAAAAAAAAAAGACTTCAATATTATTATTAAATATCAGGCTGACTCAAGGTGCGAAACCTTGCGTTGAGCATGTATTGTGTCCAAAAGTCTACCAGTCAGTCCAAACTGCCGCGGATGCGATACAATTTCAAATAAGATTGTAACATCCGGGACTTTTACCGTACCGACATACAAGATTTCTTTGCACCACTCGTAAGCCTGATATAAATATAATATGAATATTGTATTTTTGATGTCCTAGCAATGTTTGCACCGAGTCCTTCGATTCTGCTGTATGCGACATTTCACCAGAAAACAAACACTGCAATATTAAGACTAGGCTCCAGTAGTTTCAGAAGAATAATCAACACTGACAAACCTGTTAGTATTCTACCATTCCCTTTCTTTACAAAAATTTGACAACTATATCAAAACAAGTGCATCGATAATGCAATCAATAAAAGTCACGGATCAAGATTCCAATTTGTTCAAGCTCACAATGTGCAGAAAGATCTGGGTATAGTCCAGGACTGGAAATGCAAAAGAAGCGGCTGACTATCGTGAGCATTCCGAGACGTGCTGATTAGCTTAAAATATTGCAGATGCAATGCGCTCAACAGAAGCACCTGAGATTTATGTCCATCATTATGTAAAATACGGCTGGCTTTCTCAAAATATGACCCAAAAAACGAGACACGGCATTGCCTGTTCTGGGTTGGTCATGAGATACAAGCTGATTGACCCTCCTATCTTTATTAATGCTTTTTGTGTATCTGCGAAGCAAGAAACCATAGTGTTGGTAGTGCCTTTTTTATTTATTATAGCATCTTCTGTGGTAAAAATCTTACCCAAATGTTAACCCAACATCCACCACCCAAACATGATTGCCCCGCTGTTTCCCCCAATTATGTCGCCATTGTCATGACACCTTGGGTGCAATTGGTCCTTGGTAGTGACCCCACTTTTGTGTGACCTTGGGACCTCATTAATCCTTTGTCCCATTCCCAAACCGCATTTGCATATGAGGAAGACACATGCTTCGGTTAAACGCTGTATTTTTTGTTTAATACCAAATAATTGTGTTATAACTTGGCCATCATACACATTGATAGACATTTTTGATAGACTTTAAAACAATTTCAAGCTTACATGATTCTCTGTGCCCCCACCCACCCCGGGTTCAATGCAGAGAAGGACACCTGTCTAAATTTACAAGAATTATGCAGAAGCTTTCAGTATGGTTTGGGTTAGGCTTAGGGACATGCCCCTGAGAACCTTGAAGTGGCACTTCATTGCTATACTAAAAAAAATAAAAAACAAAAACCATTTTCCACGCAGATGGAATCCATAGTATATCAAGCAAAACAAAAACAATTTTGGCAACATTTGTACAAATTTTGCCAAATGTTTTGGCAAATTTCCCACATTTTGGCTCTTTTAAATAACACTGGGCTATTTTTTTTCCCACAATATAGAGAAAATTTAGAAAAACAACCATTACCATAATGAACTTGTCCTTACAAGGGGGATTGATTATCCAGATTGGGCAAAAATAATTGTTTACAGGAGTACTGGGGGAAAGGAGAATTTGGAGTGTTTTTCCCCCATATTACGACTCACTGGAACACATGCAAGGTATGATTGCATTTCTAACATTGATATTGTTGGTTCATTTGAAATTGACCAAAACTTGGCTCATACCAACCTTCCTGTGCACAGAGATTTGGACAGAACCGATTTGTCTTTCCGACTAATTTGAGGCCTAGCAGAACACTGATGTTATCAAGGCCTAAGTCAATATGAGCACATATTGAATGGGCTTAATACATTGTGACCTATGATATGTATTTTATGATTCATAATGTGCAGGTGGCTTCTTGGGCATTTAAGTATTTTTTTTCCAAGAGCTTGGTACTTAGGAGGGGGCGCATGAGGAACGGTCCTAACATTTGGCTTTCAAAACCTGGGCTGCATTGGTCTGATTTCAAAATAGTATCACCAATCAAAACAAACTCATATGACTAAGAGAATGCATTATATTAAGAATGTTTTTTTGCCCCCGCATACCTACCCGATATAATATGCATTACACACTTCAGTAATCATTAGGGCATGCAATAATATTCTCTATGTGTAATATGTTTATTATAAAGCCATATTTTTCATTCTAAATCTGTGAGGTTGAAGGGTTGAGTAGGGAAAAATTCCATTTTTTACAAATGCCCTTGGTTTCACACATCTTACTCAAGTTGACAAATAATTCGCTACATGCAAGTGAAAACTTTGTAATTAAGCTTTCGGTGACAATCTTTCCTTTCATTCAATCCCATAAATCAACACCTCGTCACATTTCAAATTTTATTAAAAGCTCAAAATCGATCATTCCCAAGATGTTTGTGTTGTCTGGCCTCGCCTCATCACAGTTTGCAAATGGGACACACTTGTGATCATAGCACTTATTTGCAGATGAATACTTCATAGATTTGGGATAAAAATGGTCACATACACATAGGGTCATTGAGGCCACTGTGTACACCCCATACAACACACCAGGGGGGTGGCAGGTGTTCTTTGGGACAAGGCCTATTTGCAAATCAGTCACAACCTTCCGTTTTATAAAAATACTACGGCAAGTAAAACTGCGCCAAACCCCCTGGCCAGATGGCAGTCTGGAGCCATTGACCTAGAGACCTTGCCCTTGGTCCATGCCTTTGACACATCATCCAGATGACGTTGATTGCATCATCCCATCCCCCTATCCCTGGCCAGTATGCCACTGGTGTTAAAGCAAATGTGGACAAACAGATCAGTACTCATTCCCCCCCTTTTTTTTGAAGTTCATGCGACAAAATGACATTTATTATGAATTAGTGTCAAAATTGCCCTAGAGGAGGAACGTGATTAAATGCCATCGAAATAAATTAAAAATTAGCTGTGTAACTTGACAACCGAGTTAATCATCGCCGATTAATGCACTAAAATGCACTCGCAGAGAGATAAACCAAAGCTTTTGAAGCGCGATTGGGAAACGAGCCACGTTCTTTCAAAATTCAACATATATTAAGGGGAAAGGAAAAGCCAAGACCCAAACACGAAATGTCCTGCCAAAATTGCTCAAATTGTTATAACATTTGCAAAATGGTCTGTTTTTAGATACATGCATGAATTGCAAATAAGCCAAATGTGCATTGCTGCCCCTATCAATCCGAACATCTCTTGTGCAAGACTCTTGAACGTCTCTTTATATTCGCATTTTGTTTTGGAACTTGACTCACATCCCGGAGAGTTAATGTTTTAATCTTGTCTTTTGTAGATATGTTGGTGTGTGTGCTCTCCCTACCGCGTTGGGATTATTTGGTTGTAATCCAACACTGTCGGGAAATATCCTTTTTTAATAGGAAATGTTTTCTAAAAATGTTAATCGTAGGTTGAAAAAATTGATCGGGTAACACAATATGAAGAGGATCACAACGAATACTAACCTGTGATACCGAGAGACTTACCATGTTGACATCTGTTTGTAACTAACTACATCTCAGATTAATATTGGTAAATAGTTTGTACTTTTAAAAGCTACTACTTTGCAATACTAATTATATACGGAGAGAGATACAAGAGAGAAAATAGAAATTTAACACAGCTTTGCAGCTTCTGACAACCGTATAAAGTAAATAACTCGTGTCGTAATTAGGAGAGAAGAAACTCACTCGGAACTCTATGATTGGGAGCAATGGCTATCTTGAGTTGTCAGGGGGGGGTGGGTAGGACACGATCTGCTCGATTTTGGGCATTGGGATTTCCAAACGGTAATGGGGAAACTGTACGGGCAGTACTATGGCAGTCTCAGTCCCCGTGACATTAAAAAATCATCTCGTAAACCTTGTTCAAAAGATCTCAGTAATATCATGATAATTAAGAAAAAATATGAGCTGTCAAAACCGTTGGGGTTGTGGATTAACCACCACTGCAAAATAGTGTATTTCCAATACCGGTCATTAGATTAAATATCGTGCACCAGGCCTAGTCTTTAGTTCAAATCTGTGTGGCAAACCGTTAGCTTATGAAAGAGCGCCAGCCTAGGTAAGTCTTTGAAAAAGACTAGCACCCGGAAATTGATGCCGTTTTGAATTTGCTGTTGCTGTAGGTGGGCATGTCCTACCACTGAGTCTTTGTTGCTGCAAACATTGGTCCCATTTTCTACCAGTTTGATACATCAAGACCCATTTTTCAGGTTAATTTGGGGTTTGTAAGGATGAGTCCTTTTAAAAAACCTGCAGGATATTTTTTCACAATTCTTTAACACATGACCAATGCCTAATTGATAAGACTTTTCAACTATAACTTCTGGTGACTTTTTTAAAGTTGCATATGAACTAAAATGGCACTTGGCACTTTTCACAAAATATGGAAATTTTTAAATTGACTCACAAATGATAGCTAGGCCATTGGAAGAATACAGTATATTTGCACATAAAATATATACTTACCCAACAGATAGGGCATTACTAAGAGGAAAAAAGATACTCCTCAGCAGGTAATTTGTAGGTAAACTTTTAAGTTTGCCATTTAATTTAATAAACAAACGTTGATATTACTTGAATATCATTAATATTAAAACCCAAGGTCACAGGACCGGTAACAGGGGTGGATGCTGAGGGAATGAACTCTGGCATGTATTTTTATGGTGTTTAATGCATTTCCATTGTCGACTGGTAAAATGACTCCAGAGCATTTTATCATATAAGTTGTTCTGTTTACCCATAAGGGTCTTATTTGAGCGAAATCACCTCATGTGAGGGCTAATTATATAAAAGTTACAACCATGCAAAAATACCAATTTTGAAAATTGAGGGCGCACTGTTTTCAAATGTGCCAGTGTCTCTTGAAAAAAACTTGGCAATTGGACGGTCGTTTATTTACTAACTGTCGGATGCAACATGATTAATGCACAATTAGTCTAAGAACGCAAATAGCAAAACTACCCACATGGTTAAGAGAGCGTTTACGATTCACAGCACGACTGAGTCTGGAATCGGACCATTTACAAGTCATTAAAGTTATAAAGTTTGGCGTCACAAATGTCACAGAAACTGTCCCTTTTTTACACGCGGATTGAATAGCAATGCCAACAATAGTTCCGTTTCCCCTAGCATAGGTTAAGTGTTTCCTCTTAAACCTGTAAAGATCTTATAATATAATCAATTGTAATCCGTCAACTGACTCACAGGAACATTAAAATATCATGTCATATCGGCTCTCTTCCAGTGACTGTTAAAGCAATCATATTATCACCTCCTCTATATCCAGTTTGTGCAGTCTACTATCTATCTATTAACGGCCGCAGCCGAGATTCTGATCACCATGTAGCGCCAAAGTCCCTGGTTTGTCATTAGGTGGGGATGTCAGATGGAACCTGCCGGATGTCTCGAGTAATCACATCAATGTAGTTAAAGGGGCGTCGACCCCATTTTTGGCATGGTAACTTCCAACATGTGACGTCTGATGACTACTTGGTCAATCGCACGATGAAAGTGACTGGCAAATCGTGCACGGCGTTGGCAACGAAGATGAAATTGGCAGGGGATATCTCCATATATCTGTGCTTTGGTCTGTGCTAAGCCAGATTGTTTTGTACTCGCATAAGAGCCTGGTGTAGGTGCCATCCAGTCTATCTGTAGCTTCTTTCTTCATGTCCAGGTCCAGATCCATATAACAGGAGATTACTCTTCTACACAGGCTTCTAAAAGAACTTCAGTTTTGTTGAATTGGAGATACAGATTACCATAAGTGGTTTAGTTTATCGCAGGCATTCCAAGCTGTTCCTGCGTGACAGGAAGTCTTTCTTGCTGTCGGCAACAAGGACCCTAGATACTTGAAAGTCTTGACCTCTTTGAGTTGCTTACCATCTGCTGTGCAGATAGGTTGATGATTCGCTTCCATCATTGACGTCTATATTCAGTTTCTTGCATTTAGAGGAGGCAGTACTCGTTGCAGCATGCTCAAGTGATGTTGGTGATCTGGGCACCACAGATCAGACTCGCTGTTAAGAGCTAGATCATCCTTCGTAGTCAAAGTCTGTGAGATGCTGACCATGTGACGTCTGGAACGCTTGGGGTTTATGGTGAGTCCTTTGTCGTTCATGATGTCAAGACTATGTCTGAGGATGTAATCAACCACGACTACAAAGAGGATAGGGGCAAGAGTATCTAATTGGAGGATTCCAGTAGTTGTTAGGAACTCCTTTGGGGGCCCCATCATGGTCTGCACAAAGCTATATGGGTTATCATACAATTTTACATGATGGCAATTGCCTCGACAGTCTCATCTGGGACACCGTAGTTGGCGAGAATATGCCGCATTACATCCCTGTTAACAATGTCAAAAGCCCCAGTGATCTACGGTGCCTACATATCATGTGAATCTATTTAGTCCTTGTATATTCGACAATGTTCGCCCCTTATTATTGATTAGTTCCGATTTTACCCAGAATGGTGAGAGAACGCGTTGGAGTGGATTCAGGCCATTTTAAACACTATGTGGCCTAATTTGATTCAGTAAATTCTTATTACATGAACAAATTGACATGAAAACTCGGTTGCAGCATAAAACCCATCATCATAGACCCTATTCCCAAGTAGGGAGGAGCGCGGGCAAATGGTTACGGTCTTGCCTCTGGTATAGAAGTCCGAGGGTCAAATCTCAGTAGGAATGTGAAAAATTTAATTTTCGCTTCCCCAGGTTGCATTTGAAAGATGCAGGGCAGATGAGCATGACAAAGAACTTGCTACAAGTCTATTCGATAGGGTAATGCCTGGTTGTTGGAGAACAATGGACTGTTCTGTATTAAACCCCTGCGTGCTATCTGTAGTGCCCAGTTGTCAGCGATCTCCTTGATGACAGCTGTTAATGCCAAGATAAGCCTGACGTAAAAAAAGTGATTTTCCAGGTTAACCCCAGTTAACCAGTTTTTAAAATATAATTGCCAAACCTTCTCTCCTCATCCCTCATCCCCAACCCCGTCAGTCATCCACCATAAATGGTATTTTTTTTTATAAAATAGCATTTTTGTGGTTCAGGTACATGATATTCCGTGCATGTTTTCATTAAAAAAAATCTTCATGCTTTAACAGGAACATACATAACACAATAGACACAGGTGCATGAATCAAATTAAATAGAGAGAAAAGGGTATGATATTACTCATGCAGTACACCTAAAGAGTCAATTTCAAGTAAGGAAATTCCATAAGCCTACAGTGTATCAAAGCAAGCGATACACAGGGAGTGCTTTGGTTGTGTCTGTGTATCTGTCTGTCTGTGGTAAAAATTCTGACCCAAATGTTAACCCAGCATCACCCTAAACATAATTTGTAATAAAATTGGATTGATTAGCCCAAATGTAGTGGTCAAGCTATGAGTTGCAAAAAATTGGGCGAGGGACGCAGTCGAGTCCAATATTTTAAAATCATAGCGGAAACCAATAAATATGGCCGCAAATCATCCATTTTATCATTATATGAAGTAGGATCCGATATTATCGTGTATCAGACACCTATAAAGCATGATTAATGGAAAACATGTGGTCTTGTGTCGTTGGGAAGAGGTTGGGTCGGGAGTTGTCTTCTATGTGACGTACCTTTAACCGTATTCCTGACACATATTCCCAAAGTGATTTTCTCATTTTAAACCAATATAACATACATATATCTCTGCAATAATTATGACATAAAAAAAGAAACACAATTTTCAAAATATAATTTGCAATCCTCCTCCACCTCACCACCACCACCAACAGGCAATACAAAACACAATAGACACAGGGTGCAAGAATCAAATAAATAGAGAGAAAAGGTATGATATACTCATGCAGTACACCTAAAGAGTCAATTCCAAGTAAGGAAATCCATAAGCCTACAGTGGCCAGAGGCTCCATCAAGTAAATGCCAAATTAGGAAATCGTACCAGCCTAAAAGTGCAGTGTGTTTGATTATTTGGAATCATAACACAACACACAGCTCACAGGGGAGAAACCTTCCATGCTCTAAGTGACTCATCCTGATTTTCAAAACTGACAATTCTTAACGAAAGGTAAAACGATTTTTAGACAAAGACACCGAACAATTTTTCCGACTTGAACATCAGTCAGCAGCGGGAAGCTCTAGGAATCGGTGCCTAGAATAACTGGAAAGTAGGACTCAGATGGTAATATGTGGGACATGTTTATCAACAACAAAAATTGGTTACTATACCTGGTTCAGTGAAACATGGAACATACCTTTCTTTTACCCATTTACATTTATACATATTTATTGTGAGAGGATGTTAAAATAGTAGTAAAATACACACACCCGATTATAGTATGTCTTACCATAGCATGATAAAGATACCTGATATCTTGGTCATCGTCATCGTTATGTTAAATTTCAATATACTTCATGAAAGGTCATGTTGTATCTTACAGTGTATGGATTATAGACATTGAACACTGAATACGCGTAATTTTGTAAATGAATGGTGCTTAAAGGGGAAACAAGAGATTTCAAATTGCAGGTGTCCCTAAAAAATGTGAAAAACTCTGATTGTGGCATGGTGTGAAAGCTTTATATCAAATATATCCCCATCTGTAAGGATTAAGCCGAGAACTGATTCTTTGGTACAAAAGTTGTGAAATTTCTAATTTCGTATAGAAGCAAATGTTTTCTATTGAAATATAGCAATACCACCCCACAATCTAAAATACAAATCATCTTTGTTTTCATTTTCAAGTTATTTTTGTAACAAAATAAAAGGTAGGGAATCTATTGAGCGTCTAATCTATATGAAATCATACATATCACAGAAAAACATGGATGGCTTGAAATCTCTCGTTGTACCTTTAACCTCCTGCTTGGGCTCTGTTGGCATTGGCGCTATAGCACAAGTTGTCCTACCTCTGTTACATCATCGGCTGAGTTGCAGGGGTCGTTGCTTTTGTAAAGTGTTTTTGGCCTACCATTGGGTAGCTTTATTTGAACGATTAATCATTTAATTCTTTCACTTTGTTGATTGAAACCTGAACCATTGTTTTCTTGATTTGTTTGCTTTATTTTGGTATTGCTGAGTGTGCGGTGTATCCGGCCACCCCGTTTAGCGGGGACAAAACTTTGGTTAAACTAACAACTGGTATGCAACACATGCCAAAAACTTGCGGATCCATTGCTAAATCCCTTTAATAGGACATCTTTAATTTGGATTAATAGGACATCTTTAATTGCTCGTCTGAAAGCCACAATTATCGTTTTGCTTTTCCGTACATGCCCAAGTGTGGAACTGAAAGATATAAATTGCAAATCTTGCAGTGAAAATATTTGCCTTAAAGCAACAATAACAACAAAAATTGAAAACGACATTTAGAGAAAATGATTTCAGCTCATCAAATTAGCACTTTTCCGCACATCCGTAATGATAAATCATAAACTCATCTCATGGCAACCGCTACCAGCAGCAATTGAACCTTTCTACAGAAGCTAAACTAGCATCTATTTCCTTTGGGATCCCCATGACACGCCAAGGTGACCAAAAAGAGGCTAGTCACAGGGTACTGAGCTCGGTGGACCATGTCTGACAACGGATGCCTCAAGACCGCCCTCGTGTCAGGACCTACGTACCCACACCCCCCCCCCCCCCCCCCCCCCCATTGAGATTTCTAGGATAGGATTATTAGCTTTAACAATTCAAGGCATAGGTATTGTGATAAGGTTTCTGCAACTCCCGTGTATTATGGGGCTCATTGGACCCCCCCAGAAAACAACTTTGTCATTGGAATTTTTTACCAAAACTCGTGGTCACGACTGACCTTATAACAGGGAAAAATGAAAATTGTGATTTCTAGGCTAGGCTTCTTAGCTTTAATGGCTAAACTGTTACATGCGAACCAAGGTTGAATTTTTAGCAAACTGGGGGGGGGATTTGAAGGATTATGATGTTAACTGGATTATGATGTTAACTGGATTACAATGTGCTTGAAATCATAACTAGGTCTATGACATTTATGCTATAATTATTTATGGTTGAAATTTTCTGAATTTGGCTTTCAGCCATTTCAGGCTCCGGTAGGGTCGTTGATAGCTTTTTCATAAGAGTAATGTCCTAAGTCTGTCACCCAATAAGTAATGTTAGGTGATTTTATTTTACTTCTTTTATTTATTATTTGTTTTTTTGCTCATTTTTCCAGACAAATTTATTTTAGCATTGCTACTTAGTCCAAAATAGACAATGTCAGCATATCTTTATATCCAAAAAGAATGTTCTTGTCATAAGAAGACACGCAAGTTGAAAGGCATTTTGTTTTTACCTGTACCTGGGTCTGATGAGAGGGCCATTTTGAGATGTACTAAATCTCAACTCAGCTGGAATTAATAGTGGAGAAGGGCTTGAGGCTTAGCGGTGCATCTTTACGATACGCGTTACTAAGAAACATTCATAACACTGAATCAACCATTTTCGTTCTTTTACCTCAAATGTTTATAAATTGACCAGTAATATAAACCATATGACGAAATCGGTAAAAATAGGCATATTGTAAATTGATTAGGAAATATAATCAGTGAATTCATACCTTAAATGGACAATAATAGCTTGTAATTTGATTTGCTCGGTGATTACGAACTATAAAATAGAAATTGAACCTCTTGTAACTTCGAGCAAATCCTATAAACATCATTTCCTTCTTGCACGTTTAGTAACCACGCCTTTTTTCAGTTTTCCCCTATTTTAACAAACTTTAGAAAAGGAAACTGTCCTAGATATGTAATCATGGTTCATACCTTAGCAAATCCAATTAGTGAAGTAATTGTTGACAATGCCAAGGGGGGACTGAACCTATAAATAGGATTTTTTAAGTTCAGGTAGTACATGGTGGGATGTTTGTGGTGTTAAAGTGGCACTGGCACATTTTCACAAAATATGAAATTTCTTAAATTTGCTTACAAATGATAGCCTAGGCCATTGGAAGAATAGAGATATATTTTACATATAAAAATTACATACCCAAAAGCAGAGAGGGCATTATAAGAGGCTAAAGACATCCTGGTAGTTTTGTAAGCCAACTTTTAAGCTTGCCGTAACTTTATTTTAAAAATGTGTCTATTACATGAACATCATAGACTCATACTCGTAATATTAAAACCACAAAGGTCACAGACTGGCCAAACAAGGTGCATGCCATGAGAATCAACTCTGGCACGTGTTTTCTTGTGTTACATGCCATTTCTGCATTGTCTGCTGAATTCATGTCACCGGTGACACTAATTATAAAATTGTTCTGTTTACCGATAAGTGTGCTGATTTGGGCTTAATAATCTCAGGTCAGGCCTAATGTATATAAAAGCTTTAAAACCATGCAAAAATATCAATTTTGAAAAATCTTGAAGGTACACTATTTTTCAGATGTGTCAGTGTCTCTTTAAAGGCACATTCAGGGATTTCATGGGAAGGGCACTCCCTATGTTTTGACAATGCAAGATTTTTGCATGTGCACACAGCCTACCTCCAATTCTTAAACATTGATTCCTGCAGGGGTTCAATTTGCAATTTAGACCGGGTATAATGCGCTGTGTAATTTACATTATTTGGATGTTGATGCACTCGCATCATAGTGCGTTTTGCTACATTTACATGCGCCTGCCAACATTGCGTCTTGTTGCACACATTCTTTGCGTTCAACGGATTGTTCAATTTTTCTCACTGGGTAGTGGCAGTCCTTTCTTGTTGTATTTAAGCCATAAGGATTATGAAATTAAGTTAAAGATTACCTTAAAATAAATCTGTTTAAGAATGAGAATTAAGGAATGATTTTGGGTACTTTTGGTACTTTCTTTACAATGAATTGAAACCGGCAATGCCATTATTTTTGGGTGGATTATTAACCCCCGTTTTGGTCAACCAATATTAATTTTACACAGTACTCTATATGGCTTACAAAATCACATTTTTATCTCTCACATCAAAATGGATTGAAATATCAGTGCAAAACTTTTCAGATTTTATCGGAAGTGGTCAAAATTTTGGTATCAGAAGAAAGCTACTATTTTTCTCATTTACCCTTTGAAATCTTAGGGCTAAAGGACGTTTGGTTTGGAAGTTATGAGCAAAAATGTATATACTTCATTATATTTTTACTATTAAAGGGGATGGCCCGATTTAAGGATATGAAGTTTTCATCTTGATAGATTGTCCTTCACTCCAAAACCCCATCTGTAAAGTTTCGCACCGATATTCCGATCCGTTTTGATGCGAGAGCTAAAAACGTGATTTTGGAAGCTCCGTATAGTACTGTGTAAAATTAATATTGGTCAACAAAAATGGGGCACATTTTCGCTCATAACTTCCAAACCAAACATCCTTTGGCTCTAAGATTTCACAGGGTAAATGAGAAAAATAGTAACTTTCTTCTGATACCAAAAAGTTGACCACTTCCGGTAAAATCTGGGGCTTCTGGGGACGAGGCTATTAGCGATCGGGCCATGGACCTTTAATTTATTAATTTTATGCAGTACTCTATAGGGCTTACAAAATCATGTTTATAGCTCTCACATCAAAAAGGATTGGAATATTGGTGCGAAACTTTACAGATGGGGTTTTGAGGTGAATACTTAAATTGGGCCATCTCCTTTAATCTTGCTAAAATATTGAATAATTTTTTCACTCATTTCGCAGAGATGCTTCCACACTTGGTGTCCTAGAAATTTCCTCCTTTGACTAAGAAACATGTTCCTGGTCTATTGCCCTAAAACAGAGTAAGACTATGCAACATCGCTATGAAACAGTCAGTCTACTGGTCCATATCCTGGCACTTAATCTTCAGCACACACATGACCTAAAATTTTATCCCCACAAGATTTTTCTTCTCTCTCACAAATTATCCAAATGTCAAAATCACATACTTTAGGAAAATGTTTCAAAATTGAAGATGACTTGCTTCATGCTAATGTCACCATGAATGTGGTACTAATAGTCTCTTTGCAGTCCACAATGTGAATCCCATGATAATGCCTGTGTCACTAAGTCAGTGGATGTAGGCTACTAATAAATGAAGTTAAGCAATAAGTTACGGATTTTGGTTCTGCACAAAGTTGTTAGGTCAAAGCTTGCCCAGCAACATTCTCTCATGATGTTTGTTCATGTTTCTTCCTTTTCGAATAAATGATGAAAAACATGGCCAAAGTTAATTGAACACGCACTATAGAAGCTCAATATTTATTTATTTGTGAATGAGGTTAAGTATTTTGTCCTGAAAAAGTACTCAGTCTAAATTGGAGAGCGGTAACAGCTGAATCTATTCAGCTGCGCGACAATATAACAATGGTCCTGCACTCCCAGATGAAAGGGAATCTGAAGTGTTTTTCTACACCGCATACCGGGCCGGTGATTGAATTTTTCACTCATTTCACAGAGATGCTTACACACTTGGTGTCCTAGAAATCATCTCTTTTGACTAAGAAACATGTTCCCGGTCTATTGCCCCCAAAACAGAGTACGACTATGCAACATCGCTATGAAACATAAGCCTACTGTTCCATATCCAGGCACTTAATATTCAGCACACACATGACCTAAAATTTTATCCCCACAAGAATTTTTCCTCTCAAAAATTATCCAAATGTCAAAATCACATACTGCAGGAATATGTTTTAAAATTGAAGATGCCTTGCTTCGTACTAATGTCACCATGAATGTGGTGCTACTAGTCTCTTTGCAGTCCACAATGTGAATGCCTGTGTCACTGTAAGTCAGTGATGTAGTCTACTAATATCAAGCTCATATATGTGTTAAGTCCACTTTTAACTTCACAATTAAGAAAGGCAATCCACATAAGCTTGCCTCCTGATTTACAGCCTTATCAGTCTTATACATAACATGAAACATGAATGAAAGGCTAAAATATCAAATTCATGATACATCATTGTTGACAATTTACCCTAGCAACCTGTATCCGAAAACTCACACCTTACTGCAAGAAAAAACTTACAAATCATGCTAGTAGTAATTAACAAGCTAGTAAAGTTAATCACGCACAAATCGCTTTTACAAGCCTTAAGTGCCACCTGGCGTCAATCAAATCACCCTGCTAATTAACTACCTCGATTTATTGATAATCAATCACCAAGATTAATTACCAATCACGACATACAACATTCCACGGGGGAGTTAACCCCCTCCTGCACTGCCGTGAATGGTACGCGCTCAACCACACCTTCCAGGAAGTGGCCCGGTTCGGCGTGCTTCCACTTGTAAACACCACTAATCTAGCCCAAGTCAGAGGGAATCCCCAAGGTATCTCAGGGAAAACACTGCAACAAACCAGAAAATTGTATCTCAACAGGAACAAATATTGCCGTGTGATCGGCTCAGATGGTTTTGGTGGCGCTCCATGGCCCTCGGGCAGCTTCTGTACTCACTTGCACAAAAAGCATTCTATTCGTTAATGATAATGTAAATTCAACCGGTTATGGCCTAATTGTATGGGTGTTTACTAATCACCTGTGTTGGTCATGCAGAGGATCCCAAGATTGATTTCCGCTTCTGGCAACCCTATTGGGAACTTTGTGTGAGGTACTTCATGGTCTGAAGTTACTTCAATGAAAAGCTAATAAGTGAATTGCAATGGTCATTACTCTCTCCCATAATTCACAATTGGTTCAAATTAAGTAAACCAGATGATGGCGGATAACCTTCACTCAATGTGGCAACACCGACTGAATGAAACAAAATAGTACAACAATATAGTCTATAAACAGCAAGATGATTTTGACGATTTAATGTGTGCTAGCAATTGGTGGTTCCATGACCCATACATGACCTTATTCAGTGCACATTATACAGGTACAACAATATAGTCTATAAACAGCAAGATGATTTTGACAATTCGATGTGCGGCTAGCAATTGGTGGTTCCATGACCCATACATGACCTCGTTCAGTGCACATTATTTGGTGTTATTCATGCAACAACAAACAAACCTTTCAGTGAAATTGACTCTTCAACTCCAATGGCTTTGGAATGAGAAAATATTTGCTTACATGTGAGGTCACATGTAAACTTCTAATTACGGTTGTTCTTTTAGCTGACATGGATAAACAATTATGTTTATCGTTCCCACAAAGACCAGCGTATCAAATATTTTATGAATTTGAACAGGCAACCTTCCTATCATAGGAATGATCCCTGCATGGCTATACTTCGACTGCCTATTGTGCATGCCTATCGCGCATGCCGACTTTGCCGACGATTACAGCTGCGGCTTACTGCGATTCGCACATTTAAGACTGCGTGAAAGCTATGACGTCACTCCTTAGTTCAGGCCGGACAAAGTATAGACACCTATGTGGTATCCTAGCTGTTTTGCCAAAGTTGGGATACTTTGTAAAAATGTTGACCCTTTATGTTGTCATTTAAAGACTAACTGTGCAATTTTAAAATTGACTGAGTGTCAATTAAAGAAAGTTGCATAAAATGCCCAATTTCAGATTTGTTGTTTTCATGTAGTAAGCATTTAAATGTAGTACACCATCCCATGGCCTAACAAGTACAAGCTGAACATGAAGAGATATGCGTAACCAAGTAAAATGTATTTTTTATATTTTTTTACAAAGGAAAACCAAGTCAACAATACTAAACATGCTACAGTTATGGTCCTTAATACATAGGTTTCAAAGATACCAAAATCTTAAGTTAGATCTTACAGCTGTGGGGACAAGGCTGATCTCATGGTCACTATGAGCTAGTAAAATCTCAATTCCCTTGGCACAGTTCAGTAGATTTCATTCACCAATGTATTTAGAAAATACACCCCCTGGTTTTTTGGGTATGATATATGATACCCAAATCACACAAGCTCAGTTCATGTCAATATATGTACAAGTACAACCCACTGAATTGTGTCCTTGGTGGATGAGCATATTGTAACTCATGGTGGGTGACATTTTAACATTGGCATATTTATCTCTTCACCATGCATTGACTTTTTATTATTTTTTTATTTTTTTCTTATAGTTAAAGTCTGACTCAGAGATTGCGAAATATTATTTTTTTTTGTGTAATAATGAAAAATAGTCAACTAGAACTAAAGATAGTAACCTAAAATGCACAACACAAATTTGAGATGAATCGGATTTTTAGTTTTGATGCAGTAAACATTTATGTGTAGTATTACGTCCCATAGGATACTGTGTATAACAAAGTTGTGATTTTCTATATGAAGGAATTCGATTTAAGCTTAGCAATTTCACACAGTAATTAGTATATGGACAAGCATTATGTACATGCAAAAAACACAATTTTTTTGGAAATTGAGGGCACCCTCCTCAGGAAATCTCTGAGTCAGCCTTTAAAGGCACTATCAGTGATTTGCTCAACCAGAAAATCGAAAAAATCATCAAAATCAGATGTTTGCATGTTCGTAACAAGTTTTAGTATCCTAACATACCCCACAAGTTATAGGACCAAAAGCAACCTAATAAGGACAAAATCAGATATTTTAGTTATTATTACCCGTACGGACACTTACTACAACACATAATTGAATGGAGATTCATACCTTTGGACACTGCCGTTTTTTTCCTTTTCTATCAATTTTTCGCTTTGAAAAAAATAACTTATGAGAATTCTATAGACTTATTCTTCACTTTAAAGCTATTCCTGCAACATTTATAATATTTTGACTTTTGGATGGATCACTGATAGTGTCTTTAATTCTTATAACACTTGAAACCAGTTGTGTAGAAGGAAGACTTTTTAATTTGCTTTTACATCTAAATAATCTGCTCAATGTGAAATGACTTGCAATATGGTTATATGTTAAAGATCAAGGACCCTCATATAAGGGAGGGGAGGAGAAGGGCTTAACTATCAAAGCTATACTGAAATCAATGTTGAGTTGTAATAACATTTGTGGGCACAAATTTCCGTAGTCAGTCGGGGTAATGCAAGTTCAAGCTCCTGAAAGTTTCTCTTGATACCATCTGAACAAATTGACTGATTTCCGAGGCTTGGGAATTATAGTGATACTATGGTTTCACCTGAAATGCTGCTGCAGACCTTTATTACTCAAGAACCCAGAAAATTCCACAATTTAAAAAAATAATGTTCTCATCAAGGGTAGAACCATTAGAAAAAAGCATTTTAAGCACTTTTTAATGAAATCTATATGACCTTTAACTTAAAAACTTAAACACTTCACATAACTCATTCTTAAAAGACCAATCCGATCAACTTTAATTAATGAAGACCCATTTGTGTCCTACATCACTCTGAAAAAACTTCACCTATGACACCAAATGACCTTTAGATAACCTTTGACCTTAAATCCTGAGTGTCCCACACGACTCACTTCTAAAGTAAGCAGCTGTTATTTCTGTACAAAAAGAGCATTTTCAACAATAATCTTAAATAACCATCAGATGACATTTGACCTCTCTTATCCCTGAACACCACATCATACCGCAATTTCTTCAAATTTTGAGATTTCCTTCTCAAGCAAACTACCACCTACAAATAATTCATTCAAATTTCTTTCAGGTGAAAACAAAACACAAGGAAATTCATTAAATCTAGTTATTTGGAAGGAAACAAAAAGGCAAAGCAGAGATGCAGCAATTGCAAATGGAGTCGGAAAGTACCGTTACAATAAATATTGCTCACAGGAAAATACCTGTTACGAAGGGGAAGGAAATATCCCGTCCTGTTATTTGCATCCAATACAAATGCCAAGAAAATGAAGATACTTCTTTGATCCTGAATAAAAAGCTTAACCACAAATTCAATGAAAAGGCTTATAGTCTTTGAGCCTAAGATGTGTCAAAGCCTACTTGATGAAAATGTTAGGAAATAGTATCAGATGTTATCTAGTCTGTAAGGTATGACACATGTTACAACTGTTTTCGATGGATGCCATTGTGTTTGAACGATTTTGATATAACTATCTTTTTTAGCTATGGGAACAGCAACTCTAGAAGTGGGCTTGTCGTTCCATAAGCTTCAGGTAGTAGCTGCCAAGAGATACTTAGACGTGGCCATTGGGTTTACCAGTAAAAACAAAATCTTGACTGAAAATTCTGACTTTTACAAGTAATCAGGCAAGATTTTCTTAATCCAAAATAAGTGTTGGAGAGTTATTTTAAAATTTTATATATAATATGGATGAGGATGAGGTCATATACGGGTCATGGTAACACCGAGATCACATCCAAAATGCCCTAAATGGATTGCAGTACTGCTACAATCTATTTGTATTCAATGGGTGAGTTGCCATATTGAGTAAAGCTTGGCTGCCATCATCGATTCACAGTCATTTATTTGGCACAAGAAGTAACATGGCAGCGATTCATCTTGGTGTCCAAATAACAAGCATTTCAACTACTAGCATAATAGATTGCTGTGTAAAATAGCGCGATCTTCTATGTTAATTCCAACTACAGCTTCCAACATGTGTTCAACTGAGAAAGAATAGTACATGCAAATTTGAAACGATCAGTGTCAACTGGACAGGTTTTTTTTTTTTGGGGGGGGGGGTTGAATGCACATCTTGAAGGTGCTATACTGGAAAACTGGGCAGATTAAAGCCCAGCATACTTCCAATTGCTCTATGGCTTTGTAGCTCTCACAAATGCATTTTAAATCCAGGACATTTCATGACAGTGCAGTGCCTGAATGGGGTAAACTTAAAAAATACATCGGTCCTCGGACAGCTGTGTCGCCCGCCGTCGCGGTTAGTGAATGATAGGCCTAACTGACCTTTGACCTTGATATGGAACCTGAACCTCATAACAAATGAGGGTTTGTGTGTAAACTCCATAAACCAGGTGGGATTCAATTGAACTTTTCAAATGAGGTAGATTTTACATTTTAAGCGATTTTACAACGTGACCGCAATGACCTTTGATTCTTGTTTAACCATGTGACCCTGACCTCATCAACAAATGGGGGTATGCTATTGCACCTGTGACCAAGTTTGGTTTAAATCCATCAAAATATGAGGATACTATAAGGCAAGTGTTACCTTTTTATAACAACAGACATCAACAACAACAACAGACATCAACAACAACAGTGGACAAAGTGATCCTGTGTGTCTTCCTGCCTTAGGGCAAGTAACACAGCAACACTGAACAATGGACAAAGTGATCCTATGTGTCTCATGCCTTAGGGCAGGCGACACAAAAAAGTGAATTAAAGAGATATGCCAAGATTTCCAAAAGTCTTCCAAACAAACAAACAAGTGCAGGTATAGTTTTCATCATAAATAGAATACTACCAATCCAAAGCAATCAAGATTCTTTCAAGTTCATTTCTCCATGAGATGTGAACTGCTGTCTAGGAAACAAGGTGAATCTGGGAAGGTGAATCATTTTGTTTTAAAGTTTGAAATGAAATTGGATTAAGCCATTATGATAAAGTATTCTGACAAATTCACTTACTACAAGGTCTCAATGCACAACTGTAAGGCTGTTTTTGTCACAAGCTGTGTTCCAAAAATAAACTTTTTTTGTACCGATTTCATGACAGTGAAAAAAAATACTTGAATGAGTAATGTGAAACAAATCAAAGGTCTATATCAAAATCATACAACTGGTTTGAAAGCAATCAAGAAAAAAATAGACCTGTAGCAGGGGGAGGTATTCATTCATAACCAGGGGGTGCACGGGTGCATTTTAGCCAGAGGGGTGTGAAGGATGCAGTGGCGGCGCCACGGAGGGGGCAATGGGGGCATTTTCCCCCTAATTTTTTCCTTCCCCCAGTTTTCCCCTGGCCGAATAGAAAAAATGACAGATTTTTGGCAAAAATCAGCAATTTGGGACCAAAAATCACCGAATTTTGGGAAAAATTAGTGCTTTGAAGCCAAAATTGTTAAAATCTCCTAAATTTTGATATTTTGCCCCCCAGAATTTCACTTTTGTCCCCCCAAAAAAATTCACTTGCCCCCCCCCCCAGAAAGAGTATGGTGCCGCCACTGGAAAGGATGATCAAACAGGGGTGTAAATAGGGTACACAGTAGCCATAGTATGTGAGGGGTATGTCTTAACCGGGGGGGGGGGCACAGAGTGTGTCACCACCATAGCCAGGGGTGCCAAGGGATCACAGCCAAGGGGCATGCCTGCAAAAAGTGAGGACCTCGGGAACCACGTTCTCTAGAAATTTAGCTATTTGGAGGGACATTTTGATTATGCTCCCAGGAAATTTGCATTTTGTTTTCAGCCTGTCAAGGGGTGTGAAGGGTGCATCATAGCCAGGGGATCCAAAGAGTGTGTTACACCCTCCAAATTTTCTAAAGGTCTGGGTTTTCAACAACAACAACAAATTTAATTAAAAATACTAAAGATGATAAAGTGTGGCCATCGATAGCTATATTACAGATGATGTTACCAATGGAAGATAGAACTCACTATGTTCAGGCCTGTAACATGCAATAAAGGTATCATTTTAAAGGGATAAGCAGCGATTTTCTAATCCGAAATCATCAAAATTCATATTTTTGTATTTTTGTTACTGGCATGGATAATGCAAACATAACCTGCAAGTGGTTCGCTTAAAATCCATTTATTAAAGACAGGGCGGTACTTTTTAACCGATTCTGTAATTTCTATACGTGCGTATCAAAATTCCAACTTGAGATCAAGAAGAGCCTTTTCCAGTGAATATCCCATATTTTAAGTGTGATATTGTGCACCATAATCAATACAGTTTGACCTCGAACACAAACATTATTGATCTTTGTTTATTCTGTACTGATGTAAACCACAATCAGCTGTTTAGTGTAGATTTTGAGATGCCATCACTGTATGTCTATTTGTGGGAGACGGTATGACAAATTTCCTCAAATGCTTCATTTATTTGGTGGTTTGTTTCTATATTAAACCAGTTATATGGAATTGTACACACTTATCCCTAATTTATAAGTTAAAAAAATGCATTTCCACATTTTTCAATTCTCTCGCATTATCGCTGCTAATCCCTTTAACTTCACCTGGTGATTTTTTTGGGAGCGATGTGGGTGGGTGGAGGGAAGGAATGATGAAATGCTAGGGCAAAAGAAATTAGTGTACTGCTAGAGCGTGTCCTCAGAAGAAAATTAAAAAGGTGTCAACTTTCCAAAATAAAATTAGTTTAATTCACTTTTTTAAGTTTAATACAGATAAAATAAATACAACTGAATCAAAGTACCTGGTTCAATTGGAATTTTGAGTCATCCCTCAAAGCGTAAGGTCTCACGGGAAGGTAGGGTTATGGTTAAAGGTCCAATGACTATTGCACAGGCCTTACAAGTCTGCTAAAATCTTTCACCGCCAACATATACAGCAACCCAAAATAGTGTTCAAATAAATTGAAGATGTTCTTCTGTATCACATAGAGGATATCACCTCTGACATGCACTAGACTCTGACGATAACATTGGGAAATTACTGAAGAAGTTATCTATAGTCGTGTCCACACGGAGGCTGAAACTCAGGAGTTTCAAAACTCTGGAGTGTCGATCGGGGTTTTTGGTCATGTGGACGCATTCGGAGGTTTAAACTCTGGAGTTTTATCGAGGGTCTAGCGGGGTTTTATCCCCCTAAAAAACAAGGGGTGAAACTCAAACTCCAATAACACTCCGGAGTGTTTTGGAGTGTCGTGCTGTGTGGACAGCTTCGGGGGATAGTGAGCGGAGGTGACCTCGCAAGGTCATCTTTTTGACAAATTCCTGTGTTTGAATATCACGCGCGAAAGTGCACGGCTCCCGGTATGGTGACTTCCGGTCTACACTCCGATATGAGAAGCGGAGGAGAATGGTCAGGGGGATGATTTCAGAGTTTCGGCCACCGTGTGGACGTAATTTGGAGTAAAGTAAAATAATTGGATTTAATTTTCACCTCTGGAGTTTCAAACCTTTGGAGTTTTGTGACCGTGTGAACATGGCTATATCTACTACGAGGATAGTCAGAGCGCTTAAGGCCATTCTGTTTGCTGTTCAAAGAGTTATCTGTCGCTGTCCCTGTCAAGGTGTTATCGGACAAAATGATTTGATTTAGGGATCAAACTGATTACAAGTGGGTCATTCACAAATCAAAAACGATGCATCCATGCGGTCGCCGTATTTTGATCCCGCGGGCGGCTAAGCCGCCCTCGCGGGATTAAAAATACGCGGACGCATCAGATGCAGAGTTGTTTGATTTGTGATGAACCCCTCTGTAACATGTTTGATCCCTTCAACAACGAACATCTGTATGAAAACGTATTAATTCGTTATAGAGGAACATAAATATTCTCGATGACACTAAAATGATTCCCATTTCGACAAAAGCTTCCTAACTAATATTTTAGAAAAATATAAAGCAAAACGATAGTTTTGGTTTGTTGTTGATTTGCAGTTGCCACTGATGTACTTGGGCGTACTCAGAGTTCTAAACGTGACGAACAGCGCGCCGACCAGTAAGCGTGCGTACCGCGTAAACGCACTCCGTGAACACTGCGCCGGGCAGTGAAGCGCTAATTGCATACGACAGCGTTCAAGCTTTGACGTACGTTAGCGGAAACGGGTGTGAAAAAAGATTTAGGGGTTGAAAACATTCAAATCCTTGATTACTTAAATGTTTCTAAGGGTAAATGGCATATATTTCAGAATTTGGCACTTAAAATATTGTTCAGATTTTGAGGAAAAATCATTTTTTGGCCAATTTTAGCCAAAAAATGGGTTTTTAGTCTGTGACAACAATTTTGATTTCCCTAATTTCTTGTGAGGTATGAAACATTGAACACTACCTAGTTAGTGACTAATGATTTATGTTAATAATGTGACAGGGTACTTTGCCTAATCATTCAATCATTAAATGGGCTCAATCTATTTCTTTATTTTTGTCACAGGGTTAGAAAGTCGGCGGTTCAGGACAATGGATTGGGAAAAAATGCAATTTTCGCCCAATTTTGTGATTGAAAAAGCATAACTCAATGGTATGAGCTATGTTGATCGGCTTCTCGTGGTCTTTTTGGTCAGTATTTCAATAGCTAAATAGTGATTAAAAAAACAAAAAAATAAAACTTGGCTGAAGTGAATGGATCTGAAACAAAATAAAGTAGTAATATGTTACCCATCCCTAACAATTCGGGAGGGCGTGAAAAAAATAAGGCCTTACGCAAAAAAATAAGTCCTTCAAAACTGTGAGGCTTACCGGGCTAACAATATAAAGTGCTATAGCCCAAGACCTCCCTCGAGAGCAAGTTTTATTTGGTTTAGCCCTGAGAGTCCCGGTTTTTAAGGACTTATTTTTTTTGCGATCGATTTTGCTCAAAATTTGAGGGACCTTCGGGCAGAAATATGCCTGTTACAGTGCACATGGGAAAATTTTCAAGTTAATAATATGCTTTTATTTCGATTTCAGTTTCATACACAAAAATTTCACTCTAGAAAATGGTGTATTTTAAGTAGGATATCTTTCCCTTTAAGTTTCCACCATTCGGTCCTCCAAACGTCAAAGTCCAACTTTGAACGTGTCATATTTTCAACTGTGGGTGGATAACGAATCCAACAAATTGTATGCTCCTGTACAAGGAAGATACGGTGGTTGTTGAAAATTATTCATAGATTGTCATGAAACAACTCTGATGTCTGATTGATATTTAGGGAATAACAAGCGGGTGTGTTTTTGTACTTAATAATATGACTATGTGGCAACATTTATTGCATCTACCTATGGAGTTCATGTTTAAATCTCAACTAGTGGGAGATGATTGGATGCGGGGTACCGGGAGGGTAGAGTGGTTCCTCCAGTTGGTTTAGGGGTAAGGACATGCCTCTGAGATCTACACAAGTTTCACCAAAATGAGGGCACATGTGATTATAAAAGAGATATTGGGCCCAAATTAACATAAAGATGGGGGCCCCATTTTTAAAAAATGTTTCTGTTAGCAAATTTGAAGTTTTGATCTAGATGAAAGAAAAATTTACCAATTTTGCTAACAAATGTTAACGCAATTTGAAAATTAATAAACACAATCCACAAAATAGATCACAATTTTATAAAGGGTCAGTATCTACTGTAGGACCTTTTTGTTTTTTTTTCCTTCTATTGGGAATTTTAATATCCATTTTGAGACCCTTTTGTTCCTATTTGAAACTTTAAAGGGACCTTTTATACTTACTTTGAGAATCCATTAGGGAATCTTATATGGCCTATTTTGCGCCCTATTAGGGATCGTGTTCCTATTTTGAAACTTCATAAGGGACCTTGGTACCCCATTTAGGGATTCATGTATTCCTATTGGAGACCCGAATAAGGATCTTTTGTTTTTTGTTCTATTTTGAAAACGTTCATAGGGAAGTCCTATTTTCAGACCCTATTAAGGATCTTTTGTTCCTATGTATAAATTCATACGCGGATCTTTTGACTTATTTTGAGACACTATTAGGGATTGTATATTCCTATTTTGGAGACTTATTAGGGACCTTTGTACCTATTTTGAGGACTTCATAAGGGACCTTGACATCCTATTAGGGATTTCTTATTATACATATTTTGAGGATCCGATTAGGGAAGTACATACCTATTTGAGGACCCTATTAGGGATCTTTTGTACCTATTTGGAGACAGTGTTTAAAATGCTAGCCCAGTAGTGTTATATACTTCCATTCTTAAATCTCAAACCCCAGCTTAAACTATGTTCATTTTGGATCCTCAATGAACTGTACCTAAGTACACCCCAAGTCACCCGACAAATATACCTCCACACTGTACCCCATAAATACAAGCATATGTGGATACACACATCACACCTGCTAGGGTTAAATTCAACACTGGGTATGTAACACTCCAGACACCTGTCAATAATTCAATTATCAAGCTAATTTTAAATAACACTTCATAAAAGAAGAAATTCAATCGCTTCAATTCCCTGGGCAAATGCTCTACGGCTCTAATCTAATTTACACTAGACGGGTCCAGGACATCAAAAGAAATTATCCCTAGTCACAGCTCTTCTTGCACCAGGGACTCTCTTTGACAGATTCATGACAGGGTTCGGAGAAACGACAGAAAAACTGATTCTCGACGGAATGGATGTGGGGGTAATGCGAAGTGAGTCAAACAAGTTGGAGAGGGGATGTGTTAGTATATTGTGCTTTTCAACGTTTTGACCAATCTTTAGTAAAATAGGCCAGAATTTTGAAAAAAAAAGTATAGTTAAACTTAATTTTGCAACCAATTTTGATTTCACAAATTTCTGTAAGACTGCAATTGTTTTAAATATATCAATAATAATGGAATGAATTTAGCAAACTAGTGTTTTCTAAATCCTGGCATTGATATCATACTTGCTAATAAATACATACTGTACTATCTGTAATGAACACATTGGAGGCATGAAATTTCTCATAAGGGGGCTTTTTTTAGAGATCAGTTAGAGACACTAATTTTGCAATAAAAAATGAAGAAATGCACAAATTTTCCAACAAAAGTGGATGAGTGTTCACAAACCCATGAAGGAAACAGAGAATCTGTCATGAAGGAATTAGATGTTTTTGCTGTTTAATGTTTGACATGGATTTGATGAACTATAGACTCGTTTAAAGGTAAAAAACCTTGATTTTCAACTAAAAAAATAATGCAGGCATTTATTAGAGGGGAGCATTTACAATAGAAATATCATACCATTGGTGACTTGCTACATATTTCTAAGGGTACCATTACACCCAAGGATATTATATAGACTGGATAACCAGTCCTTTTATGTGCAGTGTACAATGTAGGGCACTGACATGTTGTTGGCTTTTGTGCGCATTTACAGTTACAATATTGATGTTGTGTGTGTACTGTGGGTGTTTTGTTGTAGGCTAGGTAGTTGGTTTGTGTGCTTTCAGATGCAATGATTATGTAAACTTGCTAACAAGTGGAATTGGAACCGAGCTGCTAAGTATAATGAGTAATGTGCATTTTTCACCCGTGGCCAAGAATATAGCCTTGGACCCAAAACTTTCAGCCCACGGACTCTACCCATTCTGGTTTTGTGATTTGGTCAATGCACTTACGTAAAAAAAAAAAAAAAAAAAAGTCGCTCGAAAATTTTGGGGATAACTACCCTAATTTCATGATTGATTGGGTAGGAGATATGATGATCTTCAAGCAGAATGTTAGCTTTAAGGTCTGAGATGTTCAATTGAGGAGAAAATGACGTTTTCATCTCGCCCATTTTGTACAGGAACGAATGGGAGCAGCATTTAGTGGTGTGAAACCCTAGGTAGTTGGTTTGTGTGCTTTCAGATGCAATGATTATGTAAACTTGCTAACAAGTGGAATTGGAACCGAGCTGCTAAGTATAATTAGTAATGTGCATTTTTCACCCGTGGCCAAGAAAATAGCCTTGGACCCAAAACTTTCAGCCCACGGACTCTACCCATTCTGGTTTTGTGATTTGGTCAATGCACTTACGTTGCTGATTGTCCTATAGTGTTCAAGAGTAAGCGAGTGGAATAACCAGCGAGCGCTTTGTTAAATTTGAAAGGACCCGAGACAGACAATACGGTGTTGGCATTTCAATTTGAACATCGCTCACAAAGAGATGTAATCATTGGACCCCATTGGTTTCGATTCACTGACTCCATGGCAACACTGAACTCTACCACACCTTTTGTATTGAAGCGAGACTAATATAGCATCAGACAATACCACAGGTGTCAGTCCCTATCTAGACAGATCTATGCATAGGGTAGAACCATCAGATGATGAAAAGGGGGCCACACCAAATGCTAGAAGCAATGTTACAATTAAAAAAAGACAGATTTAAACGAAACTTAAAAAGGCCAGGAAAGCAAAGAGATGTCGCAGAAGAACCCCACCACAAAACCAACACTTTCTTGAATAATTTCTTACAGACTTCCCACACTTCTTGAGAAATTCAAATTGAACCCAAAGGCATAATTACTAAATCTAATGTAGTTCAAAATCTTAAACCCTGCCCCTCCCAAAATTTATCTATCTACCTATCTCTCTATCTGTCTATATATAAGAACAAATCATCAAATTAAGTAAAACAATAGGAACACCTTTGTGCTTGGTTTAAGATAAGCTTCTGCAACAAGCAAGCGTGTAATGCTGGTTTATTTCATTAGGAACTGCTGAGCCTGAAGAATTTCCTGTGTGTTTATTTCTCTAAATTGAATCACTCTTAAGTTGAAAGTTAAGGACATTAAAATTTTACTAAAGATGCAAATGTTTGCAAAAGACCATTCCATACTTCATTTTTTAAATTATTAACCTGTAAATACTTAAAAAGACACTATTTGAAAGTTATTTTTATTTGACCACTTATGAAGTTATTGTATTGTCTTATTCTTGGGTTACGTGAAACTTTAAAATCAGAATCTTTCACAATTTTTCAGTCAAAGAACTTCAAATTCATCAACATTAGTGATATTGTAACAGACCAAGATTCTGCTTTCTCTATTCCACCAGTTTGAACTTCTGATAGTCTTGCTTAAAATTAATTTTGTACAAAATAAACCCTACCCTGACCACATTTCAACTTTAATCCTAACCCTAAGCCAAAAATAGTCATTTATTTCAAAACAAAACTACTGAATTAGCTGGAATTTTCATGGTGATTGTATTTCTCCTGATACTGCAGATTACCAAGAAAACTAAAAAAATAAAGATGTGTGAAAATATATTAATGCAATAGACCTGCATATAGGCTCTTCAAAAAGTCCACTATTTTTAACTCGCACAATTTTCCCAATTTTAAATATGATGGAAAATTGTGAATGTGAATATATTGGTTTGGACAATATCTGAGAGATGAACTACAGCATAATTATGAATACTATTTTCAACTTTCTTAGAGTACGCTATACATTTTTTAAAGAATTTCTTTCTTTATAACTGTTGTAAAACCGGGAATAAATTACAGCATAACACTACAAGTCGTTGAAACCCTTAAATTCTATTAGTGGACTTAAAAACTGATAGCATACAGTAGAAAGTAAAAACCTTCCTATCATCATTATCCAAAACACAATGCCTACAGTAGCAATTAGGGGGGGCTGGACTTTCTAAAAATGCTATTTGTAGCCTTAGAGAAGACCACATTAGGAAAGTCTGTAGAAAACAACTGAACATAAAAGACAAAACAGCATACAATACGACCAGCAAATATTTTTGTTCCACAGAGAGCCTAGCTATAACAACTCAGAAATCACATACACCACAAAATTTGAACATTTGCCACCAAATTGCAAAATCGATCAACTTTTTAGCTTGCAAATTAAAAAAAATAGAAATTTATCCATGCTGTTAAGGTAAGGTACAAATTGTCAATGCAAAATATCCGATAAAATAAGATATTATAGATATTGAGAAGTTGTTAAAGCAATATTAGCACCTTTTTTGAAAGCGCCCCCTTTCAAATTTTGATATTTTTGCACAGCGATGTTGGTAATTGTCTGAACTATACCTGCGACGAGATGCTCAAAATGGCGATTTTTGTAATTAGAATTGGGATCCTATTGTACTTAACGTAACGGCAGAGCTGGACATGCAAGTTTATGTCCGTGTCCATGATTGAAGTATTGCCACCCTCAGAAATTACCTCTAACTGGCTTTTTCCCCTCTCGGGGGGTCAAAGGCCAATGTTTTTTTCTTCGCCCGGTCAAGAGGCTAAAAAACTGGATTTAGCATGATTTTTGGCCAAATTTTTTTCCCGGCCCAATTCGTCAGGGGGGAAACAATGCCCCCCCTTCCCCCCCCCTGTTCGCCACTGTATACATTGTAGAGCTTAAACCATTTCCCGGTATTGTTTACTAGCCAGTTATACCAATGCCACCGTGTAAAAATCCTCAAATTTTTAAAAAGTGGGGGCGCTCTTCAAAAAATTGCTATATGCCTTTAAGAATCTCAGATTCTATATATTTTACCTTTTATCAAGTAAAAGGGAGGGTTACTTGGAATAGACAATCACTTTCACATTTCCATATTTAAAACCTGAGAGACCATGTAAATGTTAAAACATTGATGTCCCATCATTCTCGTAAGCACAGAGCCTACAGTAGTAATTAGGCGCCTAACTTCTAGCATACCGTTGTACCCTTAGAGAAGATCAAATAGTAGAGTCTGGGCAAACAACTGAAACCAAACAAAAGCATACAACACAACATTTACATCCAACGCACAAACAACACTCAAAAGATCACCACACAAATTGTATTATAAATCTGAGGTTCAATTTTTAGCTTGCAGATTGAGAAATTTTTTTATGAATCCATGCTTGTTATGTTTAGTACAATAAGTCAATAAACACGATTATATCTAATATATGATTCTAGATTTTTTCCCCCTTATACAATAAATGGGAATGGGTGGAAATTGGGATGGATAGAAAATAAAAATAACTCAAGTTTCTTAGGAATCTTTTAAATTCATGTCAGAAATAGCATTATTACAATATGTAATAAGGCAGGTGAATTTATTTCTTTAAAAATGGGCCTATCTATTATGGCACTGTTTTGTAATATCTACACTTAACAATGGCATATATGAAGGCCAAATGTGAATGTTCAATTACATTCAGTAAGGGCAGGGACCTTGAGTTTCCCGAGTATCTATATTTTGGGTTGTAACTTTTGCAATCTTTGATTAGTGTATGTAAAAGTTATACATTTCCTAGAAAGAAATTGGACGCTGACACCCGATTATGGCATCAGATTAATGTAAACTGTGGTTCCGTATTTGGAGAAAAATACTAAAAAACCGATTTTGCCCCAAAATTTTCAGACTAGCATAACAAAACCAATTTGAATTTCAATGATTTTCTAATGTTATTTTTTAGAACAAGACAACTTTTCAGGGACGTTTTTTTCAGTTTTTAAAAATGAGCTTACTTTTTCGAAATATAAGGAAAAATGTCAAAAAAGTGTGATTTTACTTTCTTTTCCAAATTGAGTATATATTGGAGATATCTTTATTAGAATCGAAAATAAAAATTGCGAAACCGTCCCCTGGAGCATACCAATTGCTATCTTCCGGGAAAGGTAACCTTACCTTTTACTTACTTCGTTTATTGGAGTTATCTGTCTGAAAATTTGCCAATTTTGCGAAAATTGAAACATTGAGAAATCCGTGTTTTTAGTAAAAAGTGACTTTCATCACATCATTGCAAGCTGTCCTCTTTCCAAATACTTTATCGTTAACTTCAAAATTGAGTATGTTGGGCAAGGATCAAAAATACATCTTTATGCACTAGTATCAAACATATTTTGTTCCTCTCTCTAACGCTCCAGAAATGGAAAAATTGAAATTTCATCCTTGTCTAAATAGCGCTTGTTTACATTTTCAATTATTATTTTCGTTTTTCCAAGATGCTTTCGCGCAAATTACATGAAACACGCGCACCGCTTTCATTAAACGCATCAAAAACACCCGCTCGATAGCTCGATGGGCGCCTTGCGCCTGACGGCGTGAATGTGCTTAATTCCCCGCCGTTAAGACCAATGGGTTTCTTGTACTTTAATGGTCAGAATAGCTGTTTTAAAAAATCGCATAAAAATACAGCTAAGATTTGTCTGCAGTGGATAGCCTTTTTTGGTACTTAGAACACAGTTTGTGTTTAAAATGTGCAAAATCAGAAATTCGTGTAAAACAAAGCACCAGGGTTGACAACTACCCTTAAGTGGATTCTGCTTACCTAAATGTAATGTATCCATTGAAATGTGGCTTGTTTCAATCACATCTTTGGGTACAAACCACGACTTACCTGGAAATAGCCCTAATTTTGATATCAAGCGGATAAAACCTGTGTTTTCTCTCATTTTCGTCCTGAAATTTCAGCTATTTTCTTTCTCCCCAAGATCGAGACAACACAGTGTCTTTTGGGGCCAAAAATCAGTGGCTATGAAAAAAATCATGTGCAGCACAGAATATTATCAAATGCTATATAACATAAGAAATATTGATCATGATTCTGGTAATCTCAAATTTAGAAGTTCTACGTGCAGTCAATAGCTTATGGCCGCCATTCTTGTGACAGTAACTCATACAATCTTAAAACAGCTTTAACCCTATACCTGAGAATCTGGGCTAGAAGTAGCCCTAATTCGCTTTGGCAATTTTATTGTTTCAGCGCAGTGAAGCTGAACAGGCTAACAGTAGCGCGAAATAGGCAATTAGGGCCAGAACCTGCCCTTGATTCTAGACATAATGTCTTGCCGCTAGGCTGTTTTTCAATTGAAACTGTACCCGGTATCGCTTGGCATGTCAACAAAAGTGTGCTGGCGGCATGCTCACACCAGCAATCTTTTATGCTCAAAATCCTTGGTGTGCAAGGCCCAGGAAATTGACTAGCATGGCTCCAGGTAAAGGATTAACAAATGTTAGTGGCGACCTACACTCTTGACAAAAAAAAACCACCTCCTCCCTACCCACTTGCACGCTGTCTAACAAACAGGAGGGAATTACAGACACACCTAGAGTTGAAATGTAGCTGTATTACGATGACGCTCCTTGTACTGCGAGCCTTTGGATTTGAACGACAAAATTACGAAAAATTAAGAATAGTAATATGCAGGGTGTCCTTACGACGGGGGTCTCGAATTCGATGGTTTCTGTTAAAAGTTCAAACAACAAACACAAAAGGGCCATGCACTCAACAACCAAAACCATGGTGCATGCAGGTCATTAATAAATTACAGAGCAAGCAAGAGGTTTGGGGGGGGGGGTGGTCTTTAGGTGGCCTTAAGATGGGTTCATACTTCATCCATTTCGAACATGCTTTGCGTGCAGGGTGCATGAAACAACGCATTGTGTGAAAGCATGCTCGAAAGGCTTAGCATCTGCAGAATCTGCCATAAAGTTTTTAAACCCACCATTATGAGTGTGCACGAGTGTGAGGTCATTTACACAGGGCATCTTTTTAATTGTCTCTAACTGAAAAAAAATTGGTCTAGTCATTTTATATGTGGACAAAGAAAAGGATATTCCAAAAGGCTCAGCACATGCTACTGTTCAACATGATAGACACTTCTACCTTCCCACAATGCAATTCTTGATTAGTTCCACTGATATAAAAGTGTGCAATTCAAGCGTGCAGATCATGTGTGCAATGGATGCATTCCCTTTGCATTCTGGGAAGGTAAAAACAAATGTTTACAAAATATAGCAAATATGCAACTCCAACTTGATTTTCCTCCAAAAATTTTTTGGTAAGATTCAAATACATTACTTTTGTTCAAAAGTTTACAACAGCTTTTGAAAAAATACATCGGTCCTCGGACCGCTTGTGTCACCTGCCGTCGCGGTTAGTGAATGATAGGCCTAACATGACGTTTGACCTTGATATGTGACCTTGGACCTCATAAACAAATGAGGGTTTGCATATAAACTCCATAAACCAAGTTTGGTTCCAATTGAACTTCAACTTTTCAAATGAGGTCAATTTAACATTTTCAGCCTATCTTACAACTTGACCTCACATGACCTTTGACCTTGGTATGTGACCTTTGACCTCATCAACAAATGAGGGATCCAATGTTGCACCTATGATTTAAGTTTGGTTCCAATTGAACTTCAACTTTTCAAATGAGGTAAATTTTACATTTTCAGCCTATTTTACAACTTGACCTCACATGACCTTTGACCTTGGTATGTGACCTTTGACCTTGGTATAAGACCTTTGACCTCATCAACAAATGAGGGATCCAATGTTGCACCTATGATTCAAGTTGGTTCCAATTGAACTTTCAGCCTATTTTACAACTTGACCTCACATGACCTTTGACCTTGGCATGTGACCTTTGACCTCATCAAAAAATGGGGGGTTCCATGTTGCACCTGTGATCCAAGTTTGGTTTAAATCCATCAAAGTATGAGGATATTACAGGCAAATGTTAACCCTTTTTCACAACAGACAACAGAAATGGCGACACAAAAAAGTGGAAAAAAATCGGAAAGAGCATCCCTTACTACAAGATGTATCAAAATGAGAAGTACCCATTGTTAGCATTTGTTTCTATTTGTTAACCATGTAAAATAGGCATAAAAGAAATTATTGACATTGTGTCACAGGGCTAATTAAATTAGTGAGTGCACAGTTGGTGTTTCTTCAGACTTTTTACATTCTAAGCAATAAAAAATGAAATTTGAGCTTTTGTTGTACATGAATTCCTTAAAAAAGGGTGCTGTTCTGGTCAAAATGCAGAAAGAAAATAATCAGATCTGCTATTTCTTTCTTAATCCGTTGGGTGAAGCCAACACATTTTTTTGGCTACCAATAAACCTACCTGCCATAATTTCTAGTAGTTTTAGATTTTAAAGAAATTGTAGTCACATTCTGAAGCATCTTCAGTAGAAGAGATTTTTTTTGTGCTTGTAAAAATTCACTCTTTTTGGCACCATGATTGTCCAAAAAGTAAAGTATTGCTGTACCGTGTTATGAAATTTAAAAAAACAAATCTTTTTTCTTGTCCAACTGATCTTCAGGGATCAATACTTATTAATCACTGCCATAATGAAAATAGGGACAGCGGCCCCAAATAGGTCATCCGATTATGTGGTCAAAGACCCTAAGTGACCAAGTGACCCCTGAATGACCTTTGACCGCCTCATCTATGACTCCACATAAGACCCCTTGCCTCAATGTATACCAAATACCAAATATGAACTTGATCCATCACTGCACTAAAATGCTAGACATTTTATCCAAAAGTGTATACCACAAGCACAAGATATGTCCCTAAGTGACCCCTGAATGACCTTTGACCCATCATCTGTTACCCCACATAAGATCTCTCGTCTCAATGTATAAGCATACCAAGTATGAACTTACTAAAAAGCTAGAAAACATTTTAACCAAAGTGTATACCAAAAGTTTGACACACAGATTGACTGACTGACAGACTGACACACGAATCATGCTGCCATAAGGTCTTTCCTATCGGATGACCTAAAAAACAATGTTCCTTATGAAACAGTATATTTCTTTAAATTGAAGTTAATGTTTCCCAAATATCTGCCTTTCTTCTCCAGGTGGGATTTTCAACTTCTAAACGTCAATCATGTATTAGAGTTTAATGTGTCACAAGATCAAATTATATTCATTTGAGATTTCAGTGAAATGACAAACTTACAAAATGCAAAGAGGGATCTAATTTAAGATAACATCTTAGTGTTGGTGGTCTTCATACCATTTCATTTCAACTTCTAAGAAATCAGAATGTTATTGATTTTATAGTTTCAATACTTATTAAAAAGATCCGAGTCACTGTTACTAATCATTTTGATACAACCTGTATTTTAGAGAGATGCATACTAACACACCGTAACAATCAAATAAAACATAATAGAAAAGATAAGAGAGTCGGGAAAAGGAAAACAATGATTCTTGCATGCTAGTTCACATGTGCTAGCGATAATTTTTCCAATCAGTTTGGACAGACATTTTGGCGCCAACAAATTGAAACCACACCTTAGGTTTTTTCTCACGCATCGTATCTCTAGCGGAAGAGGATAGTGTGTGATACATATGGGGATAAAATCCAGGTATATAGTAAATTAAACCATGTTGATGTAGTCATATGTTAGTCTGACATATGGATTTGCCCAAATTTTTCAGGGCAGTGGTAGTTTTGGTGGTAAAAATGTGATACAACAGTTGTGAGAAGTACCACATTGTCAAAAACTGTTCTTTCCTTGTTAATTGTATCAGTTCAAAAGGGCCATATATACGATTTATTTTGGGGAG